>JASDFA010000008.1:15657500-15670000 GCA_035772735.1 Datura wrightii | reverse complement strand
CCAATTGTTGTACAATAGAGTTGTAATTCACTAGTTATTCCAAATGCTCGCCAAATCTGAAAAAAACCAGAGGTTATTTGGATTCCTCGGAAACCCCCGCCTACGTCACCATTTAATATTTATTGGCCCACTATTGGCCAAACCGCCTGGGCACTAGGCCCAATGTGAGTTGGATCACTTAGCTACGCTTCATAATTAGAAAAACGAGCACCATGGAAATACATCTCGCTCAGCCAAAGAAAGATGATGGAGAGTTGACCGAAATGTGCACTAAATACTTTTCGAGAGATCTCCTCCAAATCACTGGTATGGATATACAAATCGTGAGCATCAGCATGTAGGTTCCAGATCCAAGTGGTAGTATCAGGCCCTTTAGCTATTGTTCGTTAGAAATGATCCAGTCTGGCCCATTCCTCGAAAGAAGTTTTTACGGGATCCCTATCTACCAAAATTTTAACTTCTGGTTCCGGTGAACGAATAATCATTGAGTCCTCTTTTCGGACAACACATAAAAAGAGACCCCCCAATAGTCAAATAATTAGTGAACCTTAGAGATATAGAGATATTTCTATAATTAGTTCGTTTCTCTTCGATTTTTCTATCTCCCATCTATTGATTTTCTTTAGTTATTTACTAGAGCAATTATGATCTGGAAGTCGATCTGGGGCAAGTGTTCGGATCTATTATGACATAGCCTTGAGGCGCTCAATAGACCTTTTAACCTTTTAAAAACCTTTTTGGGCTTTGGATTGATCCAAAAATGACTTTTTTTGTGCAACCTAGTGTATATTCATAGAAGTTATTATTACCTACAAGATTTTAATTACTCTATTCCAAATCACGCGAGTAGCCATTAGACATTACTAAGAGACATCCCCGGTATATATATTTAGTGATTCGAGGTTTTCGTTTATTAGTTTTAATAATAAGAATTTTGTTTAATTTAAATATATAAATATAATAAAAAGAAGTCTATTTTGTACTCTATCTGTGTATCCTTTTTTATTCCTAAAAAATAGTAGACGAAATAGAAGTGAAATAGAAGGCTTAGAAGGGAGATAATGAAATTATGTAATTGGGTCTTCCAAAAGCAAAGGAATGATCCATTTTTTAGTTAACTGCTCTGATCGATCCAACAAACAATTAATTATAACAAATATCTAAATTCTAATAAAATAATAGACTAAGATTCTAAATAAAGGATAATAAATAAACGGGGTCTTCTTTTATTCAAAATGTCTCATGATCTTCAACCAATTATGCATTATACCGGGAGTAAGCGCTATAGCCTGTTTCCAATACTCAGCGGCTTGATCGAACCAAGCTTCTGCAATTTCAAAATCTCCCTGTTGAATGGCCTGTTCTCCCCGACCGGAATAGGTAGTTCAATTCCTTCCCTTAGAACCGTACTTGAGAATTTCTTACCTTATATTGCTCAGCAGTTAATTCTTTTGGTGTCCCATTTTGATCTATACCATATCTAATAAAATCTAATGAGATTTCTCATGGATCTATCACAGTTTTAGGGTTAACCAAAAGAAAAATAGGTTAATTACACGAGTTTCAAACTGAAATTTGGATGAATAATCTATTTATTTAGTTTTATCTTTTTTCCCACCTTCAGAAGAATAAAGCATAGGCATATCTACTAGTGTTAGAATTTTATGAAAGGTAACTATCTAGGTTTCGTAGATAAATTTATATAGAAACTTTGAAAAGGACTTTCTTTCATAAGAAAGAAAATACTTACTATCTTAGGGATTTGATCCTACACTTCTGCTCAAGACTTTAGTGGATCGACTCTATTACATAAGTTAATTCCTAATTTTTATCTCACATCATGAGATAAGTACGCAGTTATTATTGTATCGGCCCAAAACCTCGCTAATTGATCTTTGCGGTGCTTCCTCTATCTCTATCAATTAAAGCCTTATATCCTATCCATAGAAAAAAGTTGCTAGGCATTTTTATTTTTTCCTATTTTGCCTTCTATGAAGTTTCTTTCTTTGCTACAGCTGATAAAAATCGTTGTTTTAGACGATGCATATGTAGAAAGCCTATTTGGTTCTAGTAGTTACTTTATTAGATTTTTCTTTTTTTTCTTTCTATAGTGGAGATAGTCGCACGTAATGACAGATCACGGCCATATTATTAAAAGCTTGTGGTAAGAATGGGTTTCGTTCTAGTGCTCGAAAATAATATTCCAAAGCTTTCATATGTTCTCCATTACTTGTGTGGATAAGCCCTATATTATAGAGTATATAACTTCGATCATGGGGATCAATTTCTAGTTGCATAGCTTCATAATAATTCTGTAAAGCTTCTGCGTAATTTCCTTCGAATTGAGCCGACATCCGTTACGGTCATCATTCAATTGAAAGAATCTCTGTTCCAGAACCGTACGTGAGATTTTTACCTCATACGGCTCCTTCCTTATGTGCATAATGAGAATAATACATAGAATCAAAAAAGATTCAACGATGAAAATATTCTCATTATGAACTCAGCAGGGCTAGTGTTTTTACAAGAAATCTCTAGCCAACCTTCCTGCAAGAGATTCTTTCTTAAAATCAAGCCTAGTGGGACTAGATAGAAATGATAAGATAACTCCAACAATTTCTTTATTTTTAACGCCTCCTAATTTCCAGGAATTAGTCAATTCAATAGCCTTCGATGGTTATACGGGTATCCAAAGGAAGAACGAGATGGATATTTGTTGTCCCAACCATTCTTTTAGTCCCAAGCCCGCTAAGGAAAGTGTTGACTTAGAACAAAGTTTTCGTGTTGTTGATTCCTAGGTGTAGCTCTTCTTCTCCTATGCTTCCTATTAGGGCTAGTAGAGTAGGATTGATCCGTAATACAGAACCTCTAGGCATAACCTTTCGCTTAATACTAGAATCGAGAATTGAAACATAGCATCTGAGGCTGCATTAATCGAGGATACACGACAGAAGGAATTGTTCTATTTCCAAACTTCACCTTCAAAAAGCATAGATTCTTTTTTCACAAATTTTCTCGAATCACATGTTTTTCTCCTCGTCAGACTGAGAGAAATGAATAATATATGAAATTAAAAAAAAAGAATCAAATCGCACCATCTCTGTAATAGGTAAATGCCTCTTTTCTCCTGAAGTTGTCGGAATTACTCGTAATACGATATTTGCTACAATTGAAAAGGTCTGACCAATAAAATTTCCATTTATCGTGATCTAGGCATAGGTAGCAATCAATTCTAGAATTCTTCTCATTACCTATCGTGGTAAAAAGATCCCACAAAGAAAAGAATTATATGGTACGAAATAACATAAAAACTTCTTTTTTTTAAAGAAAAAAACAAAAGATATGAATCCTCTATTCCAGTTGTTCCTTTTTGACAGGAATCGATAAGAAATAAGAAATATTTCAAGGCGATTCCATTTCATACTAATGTAGTAGTATAGGAACTATTCCAATTTTGGTGAAGTTACAAATTAGAAGAACTCGAGAAATTTTGATTGAATCATGATATTAATTACAAAGAAGAAAAAAGATCGAATAATCGTTCTATGATGAAAATAGAATAACTTCCAATTTTGTGTACATAACGGGTATACACTATAAAATCAAATCTAAATTTTTTAATGAATTTCTATTCTAATAGAGGTGTAGGTATTTGTTGTTGAGAACTCCAAAACCGAAAAGGAATTCAAAAAATTTTCTGGTATGGAATCTTAGTCGATATAATTAGAATTATGATTTAAGAGTATCCATTAACTATAGTCTAAAAGATATAGACCATCAATTAGTTGAATCATTCTAATTCATTGAATTAATCGGTTAGAAAAATATCAGAAAAAGGAGGGAACGTTGTTTTTGCAAACATGAATTTCATTTTTTTAACAATTTTTCGTAAAAATTGTATCTTTATCTCGGAGCCTCTAAGGAAAGAAAAATCGTTCCTTGCTTTGACTTTGATGAAAAATTTTCAGTTAAAATGGATTGGTCGTACCTATCCAATAATGGAATATGGATTATGACTGACTCGCTATTCACTTGGTTTTGGGGTCATAATCATTATGTAGGAGAGATGGCCGAGTGGTTCAAGGCGTAGCATTGGAACTGCTATGTAGGCTTTTGTTTACCGAGGGTTTGAATCCCTCTCTTTCCATACCTTCGCTTAATTCACCAATTTTACTTACAACAAGTACTCAAGTAGCAATGGATACCATTATTCGAACAGCTAGACCCTTCTTTGATCTAAAGATATAGATTCTCAATTCTTAATTGTTGTGACGCGTAAAATAGAATACTAAAAAATAATCATAATCAAAATACTGGAAAGAAAAGAGTGGACAAGGAATGAAAATAGATCCTTGGTCTATGATACAAAAATGGGGGAAATCCAGATCAAACTCGAATTTATCTTACTTAATTTACTTAACCTTGGGTTAATTTACTTCGCCTAAAGGGAAGAAAATTTTTCGAACCCTTGGTTTTAGTCTGAGATTTAAGTCTGACGAGAATAATATTCTACGACTAGCAATTCATTTATTTTCAAACTGACCCATTGACTATCTATTATTTGATTAACTAATCCTTTATATTGGAATGGGTGAAGGGTCAAATGATTTGGTAATTCCTCATGAGGGGATGAATCGAGAGAAATTTGAATCAGACCTATGGATTTTTGTTTATCCCTTGTCATAATAATATCTCAGGGTTTGCAGCAATAACTCGGTATATCTACTATACGACCATTAACTAAAATATGGCGATGGTTAACTAATTGATGGGCTGCGGGAATAGCTGAAGCCATACCCAATCGAAAAAGGGTGTTATCCAAACGCATTTCAAGTAATTGTAGTAAAACTTGACTTGTTGACCCCTTGGCTTTTCTAGCGATACAAACATATTTAAGTAATTGTCGTTCTTTAAGACCATAATGAAAACATAATTTTTGTTTTTCTTCTAGACGAATACGATATTGAGATTTTTTCCCGGAACGCGATTGGTTTCTAAGATCACTTTTGGTCCTAGGCTTTTTATTAGTTAGTCATGGTAAAGCCCCTAGGCGGCGTATTTTTTGAAACGAGGTCCTCAGTAACGCGACATAAAGACTCCTTATTCTTATTTCTTATTTAGTATTTCGAATTAATTCTTATTTCCTGACATAAAGAAGAATGGGATGAATTGGATAAATATACAGAACCCCTTCTATTATATATATAATCCTTTCCTGACATAATTGGAAGTTCCTATAATAAATTGATAGCTTTTGGAAAAGGAGGAAGGCGCTATTTGAATATTCTTTGATTTCAAAGGAACATTATCAATCATCTAAAATATGGAATTAAAAAAAGAATAGGGAAAAGCGGGCTATCGGAATCGAACCGATGACCATCGCATTGCTCTAACCTCTAAGCTAAGCGGGCCCACATCACAGAAATCTTATATGCATAGTAATTCACTTAACTACTGGAATTGGAATCTTAGTTATTAACTATTCAATATTATATTGAATATTCTAGAACATAAGGATTAATATAGCAATATAGAATTTTGATTTATCATAATTCTAATAATAATTCTAATCCTAATATTATTAAATAGTGATTGTAAATATTGTTAATATTCTTTGATTTTCATTTTCAATTTGAATGGTAAATATTCTTTTTCATTTCTTTTTTTGGCATTTGAAATCCTATTTATTACAGTTCTATATTTGATTCTATATCATATATCTCTCTCATTCTATATTTATTTCATATTCTAATTGTTTAATGGAATGGTTAGTTAAAACTAAGGAGACATTCCTCGCTTTCAGGCGAAAGTGAAGATAAAAAACAAGAATCGATCGTTTAAGTATTCCAAATTGAATGGCAAAATGACAGGAAGAGAGACATGTAGATGGGGTATATATCCATCTATATTGAATTGCGGATTCCGAAATGATAAAATCATTTTTGATTGGACAAAAAAAGGTCTCCTATAGAAGATAGTTAAGAAAATCAAAGAGGAGAAAACACGTTTTCGAGATAGGAATTGGTATCTAATGAATTCAATGGTTCCAATATAAATGAAAGAAAAATAAAAAGGAATGACATCACAACGAGATCCTAATCTCAAAACAAAAGTAAGGGGGATATAGCGAAATTGGTAGACGCTATGGACTTAATTGGATTGAGCCTTGGTATGGAAATTTACTAAGTGATCACTTTCAAATTCAGAGAAACCCTGGAATTAACAAAAATGGGCAATCCTATTTTCTGAAAACAAACAAAGGTTCAGAAAAAAAGGATAGGTGCAGAGACTCAATGGAAGCTATTCTAACAAATGGAGTTAAATGCGTTGGTAGAGGAGTCTTTACATCGAAACTTTAGAAAGAAAAAGAATGAAGTGATGGATAAACGTATATACATACGTATTGAATACTATATCAAATGATTAATGACGACTCGAATCCGTATTTTTTCTATAAAAAATATAAGAATTGGTGTGACTCGATTCTACATTGAAGAAAGAATCGAACATTCATTGATCAAATCATTCAATCCACAGTCTGATAGATCTTTTGAAGAACTAATTAATCGGACGAGAATAAAGATAGAGTCCCATTCTACATGCAAATACCGACAATAATGAAATTTATAGTAAGAGGAAAATCCGTCGACTTTAAAAATCGTGAGGGTTCAAGTCCCTCTATCCCCAAAAAGATTATTTCACTCCCCAACTATTTATCCGACCCCCTTTCCTTAGCGGTTCAAAATTCCCCAAAAGTCCTGTGATATATGATACACATAGAAATGAACATCTTCGAGCAAAGAATCCCTAGTTGAATGATTCCCGATCAATACAATATCATTACTCATACTGAAACTTATAAAGTCATCTTTTTGAAGATCGAAGAAATTCCCCGGCTTTGATAAAATTTTTTAATCGACTTTTGTCCTTTTACTTGACAAGTTCTATAACCAATATTATACTAATAATGAGGATACCACATTGGGAATAGCCAGGATAACTCAGAGGACTGAAAATCCTCGTGTTACCAATCCAAATCTGGATTGGTAATAGCCGGGATAGCTCAGTTGGTAGAGCAGAGGACTGAAAATCCTCGTGTCACCAGTTCAAATATGGTTCCTGGCACATGATTAATTTGTATGGGTGTATCTTCCCTAGAATTAATTTCTAATTAATTGATATGAATCAATATACGTGTTCTTTTAGAGTCTAGATTAGAATAATAGCTTTATCCAGTTTGGCGAGATATACCCCATCTATGTTCTAGATGGGTAGAGTTTCTCTTCTTAGATAAAGTATCTAAAAGAATTAAATCAAGTGTTGGATTTAGAGCTGGTGTTAAAGAGTATAAATTGACTTATTATACTCCTGAGTACCAAACCAAGGATACCGATATATTGGCAACATTCCGAGTAACTCCTCAACCTGGAGTTCACCCTGAAGAAGCAGGGGCCGCGGTAGCCGCCGAATCTTCTACTGGTACATGGACAACTGTATGGAGCGATGGACTTACCAGTCTTGATTGTTACAAAGGGCGATGCTACCGCATCGAGCGTGTTGTTGGAGAAAAATATCAATATATTACTTATGTAGCTTACCCTTTAGACCTTTTTGAAGAAGGTTTCATTACCAACATGTTTACTTCCATTGTAGGTAATGTATTTGGGTTCAAAGCACTGCGCGCTCTATGTCTGGAAGATCTGCGAATCCCTCCTGCTTATATTAAAACTTTCCAGTGTCCGTCTCATGGGATCCAAGTTGAAAGAGGTAAAGTGAAAAAGTATGTTCGTCCCTTGTTGGGATGTACTATTAAACCTAAATTGGGGTTATTTGCTAAAAACTATGGTAGAGTTGTTTATGACTGTCTTCGCGGTGGACTTGATTTTATCAAAGATGATGAGAACGTGAACTCACAACACCATTTATGCGTTGGAGAGATCGTTTCTTATTTTTTGCCGAAGCACTTTTTAAAGCACAGGCTGAAATAGGTGAAATCAAAAGGCATTACTTGAATGCTACTGCAGGTACATGCGAATAAATGATTAAAAGAGCTGTATTTCCTAGAGAATTGGGCGTTTCGATCGTAATGCATGACTACTTAACGGGGGGATTCACCGCAAATACTAGCTTGGCTCATTATTGCAGAGATAATGGTCTACTTCTTCACATCCACCGTGCAATGCTTGCGGTTATTGATAGACAGAAGAATCATGGTATCCACTTTCGGGTATTAGCAAAAGCGTTACATATGTCTGGTGGAGATCATATTCACTCTGGTACTGTAGTAGGTAAACTTGAAGGTGAAAGAGACATAACTTTGGGCTTTGTTGATTTACTGCGTGACGATTTTGTTGAACAAGATCGAAGTCGCGGTATTTATTTCACTCAATATTGGGTCTCTTTACTAGGTGTTCTACAGGTGGCTTCAGGAGGTATTCACGTTTGGTATATGCCTGCTCTGACCGAGATCTTTGGGGATGATTCCGTACTACAGTTCGGTGGAGGAACTTTAGGACATCCTTGGGGTAATGCGCCAGGTGCCGTAGCTAATAGTGTAACTCTAGAAGCATGTGTAAAAGCTCGTAATGAAGGACGTGATCTTGCTCTAGAAGGTAATGAGATTATTCGCGAGGCTTCCAAATGGAGCCCGGAACTAGCTGCTGCTTGTGAGGTATGAAAAGATCGTATTTAATTTTGCAGTAGTGGACGTTTTGGATAAGTAAAAACAGTAGACATTAGCAGATAAATTAGCAGGAAATAAAAAGGATAAGGAGAAAGAACACAAGTAATTATCCTTCATTTTCTTAATTGAATTGCAATTAAACTCGGCCCAATCTTTTACTAAAAGGATTGAGCCGAATACAACAAAGATTCTATTGCATATATTTTGACTAAGTATATACTTACCTAGATATACAAGATTTGAAATACAAAAAAATCTAGAAAACTAAATCAAAATCTAAGACTCAAATCTTTCTATTGTTGTCTTGGATCCACAATTAATCCTACAGATCCTTAGGATTGGTATATTCTTTTCTATCCTGTAGTTTGTAGTTTCCCTGAATCAAGCCAAGTATCACAACTCTTTGTACCCATCCTGTATATTGTCCCCTTTGTCCGTGTTGAAATAGAACCTTAATTTATTACTTATTATTATATTTTAGATTGTTAGATTAGTTAGTGATTAGATATTAGTATTAGAAGAGATTTAACGAAAAAATTATTTTTTTATTTCTTTATAGGAGAGGAGAAATCTTTGTTTTTCGACGCGAATTTTACACGACATAGGAGAAGCCGCCCTTTATCAGAAATTATATTATTTTGAATAATAAAAGGGGGTTCCAACATATTAATATATAGTGAAGTGTTCCCCCATATTCAGAACTTTTTTTCAATACCCACAATCCTTATTAGTTAAGAATCCTAGTGATTAGATTTCTATGCTTAGTCCAATAGGAAATAAGATATTCAAATAAATAATTTTATAGTGAATGACTATTCATCTATTGTATTTTCATGCAAATAGGGGGCAAGAGATCTCTATGGAAAGATGGTGGTTTAATTCGATGTTGTTTAAGAAGGAGTTCGAACGCAGGTGTGGACTAAATAAATCAATGGGAAGTCTTGGTCCTATTGAAAATACCAGTGAAGATCCAAATCAAAAAGTGAAAAACATTCATAGATGGGGGAATCCGGACAATTCTAGTTGCAGTAATGTTGATTATTTATTCGGCATTAAAGACATTCGGAATTTCATCTCTGATGACACTTTTTTAGTTAGTGATAGGAATGGAGACAATTATTCCATCTATTGAAAATCAGATTTTTGAGATTGCCAACGATCATTCTTTTCTGAGCGAACTAGAAAGTTCTTTTTCTAGTTATTGTAACTCGAGCTATCTGAATAATGGATTTAGGGGAGAAGATCCCTACTATAATTCTTACATGTATGATACTCAATATAGTTGGAATAATCACATTAATAGTTGCATTGAGAATTATCTTCAGTCTCAAATTTGTATAGATACTTCCATTATAAGTGGTAGTGAGAATTCCGGTTACAGTTACATTTATAAGGTCTTTTGGGGAGGGGGTGAAAGTCGAAATAGTAGTGAAAACGAGGATTCCAGTGGACGAACTCGCACAAAGGGAAGTGATTTAACTATAAGCGAATGTTCTAATGAAAGCGAGGGAACTCAAAAATACAGGCATTTGTGGGTTCAATGCGAAAATTGTTATGGATTAAATTATAAGAAATTTTTGAAATCAAAACTGAGTATTTGTGAACAATATGGATATCATTTGAAAATTAGTAGTTCGGATAGAATTGAACTTTTGATCGATCCGGGTACTTGGAATCCTATGGATGAAGACATGGTCTCTCTGATCCCATTGAATTTGATTCGGAGGAGGAGCCTTATAAAGATCGTATTGATTCTTATAAAAAAAAGACAGGATTAATCGAGGCTGTTTAAACAGGCATAGGCCAACTAAAAGGCATTCTCGTAGCAATTAGGGTTATGGATTTTCAGTTTATGGGGGGTAGTATGGGATCTATAGTCGGAGAGAAAATCACCCGGTTGATTGAACACGCTGCCAATCAAATTTTACCTCTTATTATAGTATGTGCTTCTTGGGAGGCGCGCATGCAGGAAGGAAGTTTGAGCTTGATGCAAATGGCTTAAATATCGTCTTCTTTATATGATTATCAATTAAATAAAAAATTATTTTATGTATCAATCCTTACATCTCCGACAACTAGTGGAGTGACAACTAGTTTTGGTATGTTGGGGGATATCATTATTGCCGAACCTAATGCCTACATTGCATTTGCAGGCAAAAGAGTAATTGGACAAACATTGAATAAAACAGTACCTGAAGGTTCACAAGCAGCTGAATACTTATTCGAGAAGGGTTTATTCGACCTAATTGTACCGCGTAATCTTTTAAAAAGCGTTCTGAGTGATTATTTAAGCTCAACGCCTTTTGAATCAAAAGTCAAGCAAAATCAAGTAGAGCACTAAGTTCAATTATTTTATTTGTGTTTGTAGCAAAAAAGTAGTTAGTTTATTGGAATCAATGTAAATAACGCGGATGTAAAATAAGAGCTTCCGTTCATAAAATTTGTGAAAAAGGTCGACTAATCCGTAGACGGGGATGAATTATAGTAATTTATTCCAACCTGAGACATAAACAAAGATAGGGATAATCAGACTTGCCCGAAGAGCCGATGTACAAATAAAGAATCTATTTTGACATGAAATGGATATATCCATATATCTCTGACTCATTTTATGAGATGATAAAATATGGAAAAAGCTATACCGAAAATTAGTTCGCATAGGAATGGACGTATTGGTTAACGTAAGGGTGCACGTAGAATACCAAAGGGAGTTATTCATGTTCAAGCAAGTTTCAACAATACCATTGTCACTTTTACAGATGTACGGGGTCGAGTAGTTTCTTGGTCCTCTACTAGTACTTCTGGATTCAAAGGTACGAGAAGAGGAACACCGTTTGCTGCTCAAACCGCAACAACAAACGCTATCTGTATAGTAGTGGATCAAGGTATGCAACGAGCAGAAGTCATGATAAAAGGTCCCGGTCACGGAAGAGATGCAGCATTACAAGCTATTCATCGAAGTGGTATACTATTAACTTTCATACAGGATGTAACACCCATTCCACAGAATGGCTGTAGACCTCCGAAAAAAAGACGTGTGTAGAACTTAACATTGAAGAAATCTCAAGAGAAATAAAAGATTCGATGATCTAATCAAATAATAGTACTATGGTTCGAGAGAAAGTAACAATATCTACTCGGACGCTACAGTGGAAGTGTGTTGAATCAAGAACAGACAGTAAATGCCTTTATTATGGATGCTTTATTCTGTCTCCACTTATGAAAGGCCAAGCCGACATAATAGGCATTGTGATGCGAAGAGCTTTACTTGGAGAAATAGAAGGAACGTGTATCGCACGTGTAAAATCTGAGAAAGTACCACATGAGTATTCTACCATAACGGGCATTCAAGAATCGGTACATGAAATTTTAATGAATTTTAAAGAAATTGTATTGAGAAGTAATCTATATGGAACTTCTGACGCGTCTATTTGTTTCAAGGATCCTGGATATGTAACTGTTCAAGATATCATCTTACCGCCTTATGTAGAAATCGTTGATAATACACAACATATAGCTAGTTTAACGGAACCAATTGATTTTTGTATTAGATTACAAATAGAGAGAAATCGTGGATATCTTATAAAAACGCCACATAACTTTCAAGATGGAAGTTATCCTATAGATGCTGTATTCATGCCTGTTCGAAACGCGAATCATAATATTCATTCTTATGGAAATGGGAATGAAAAACAAGAGATACATTTTATCGAAATATGGACAAACGAAAGTTTAACTCCGAAAGAAGCACTTCATGAAGCATCCCAAAATTTAATTGATTTATTTATTCTCTTTTTATATATGGAGGAAGACAACT
>JASDFA010000008.1:15647500-15652500 GCA_035772735.1 Datura wrightii | reverse complement strand
ATCGGGGTAGTTGCCGAACCATACCCCATAGTTCCGGCAACAACAAAAGCTGCAAAAAAGACAACAGTGATACTACTGGAAAGGACGGTTTCAATATTTCCCATACGCAATCCTTTGTATAGAAGTTGTGGTGGACGGACGCTAAGATGGAATAGGCTCGCTAATATGCCCAATGTTCCTGCTGCAATATAATGAGAGGCTATTCCTCCTGGAACAAACGGATCAAAACCTTCCACGCCCCACACTGGATTTACAGGTTGCACTTTTCCCGTTAGTCCATAAGGATCAGACACCCATATTTCGAGACAATACAAGCCTGTTACATGAAATGCACCAAAACCAAAGCAAACCACCCCTAATAGAAATAAATGAATTCCAAAGATCATTGGTAAATCTAAAGAGGGTTTTCCTGTACGTTCATCACAAAATATTTCTAGATCCCATTACACCAAATGCCAGATAGCTGCCAAAAAGCATAAGCCAGAAAACACAATATGTGCTCCAGCTACACCTTCGTAACTCCAATTACCCGGATACGTTACAGTCCCCCCTGTGATACTCCAAGCGCCCCATGAATTGGTTATTCCTAAATGAGTCATGAAGGGTATAACAAACATACCCTGTCTCCACATTAGATTAAGAACAGGATCAGAAGGATCAAAAACCGCTAATTCATACAGAGCCATCGAACCGGCCCAACCAGCAACCAGAGTTGTATGCATTATATGAACAGAAAGCAACCGACTGGGATCATTCAATACAACGGTATGAACACGATACCAAGGCAAACCCATGGAAATACCCCTTATATCAAAGATAAATGGACACTACGTAACTTTATTGCATTGGAAAAGACTATAATATGACTATCCTATGGACCACTCTTGCTCAGTCGATTATTTCTGAACAAGGGTGTTCTATTCTGTTGGTAATAATGGAACAATTCTGTACATAGGAACAAAGAGAAGCAGATTTATTCTATACTCGATAAGTACCAATCCGAAATGGGGGAGTTGATCCTATTTTATGTGAACGAATGAGTCCATACTTATTTATCATTAGAAAGGCCTATTCGTAATAATTTGAGTTTATTTATTCTGTCTTTCTTTATGAATTTTAGAATCTATGGATAAAATAAATACGATAAAAACCAATATGAATATTATAAAGACAATAAAGAAAATTGTTACGTTTCCATCTCAAAGTGAAATATAGTATTTAGTTCTTTCTTTCATTTAATGCCTATTGGTGTTCCAAAAGCTCCTTTTCGAACACCTGGAGAGGAAGAGTAATCTTGGGTTGTCATATAGTGCGACTTGTCAGATATATTGGGTCATATGGTATTTCCCTGTTCTCTCCCCCGATCGAGATATCCCCCATTCTCCCAAGAAAGATAAATTAAATCATAAAAAATTTGGAGCGTGAAGTGCAATTAGATCCATTTTGAGGGGATTCATATTACTATTATCAATTAGAATAATTTATGGTTGGCTTGGTTGGACTAAAAAAATGAAGTATCCAGGCTCCGTTTAGAAAAAACCCAATTGGATTGGTAAGATATCTATGATTGCTATTCCTATTTTTTCTTTGGAAAAAGATCCTAATTGTCAAGAAAAGTTATCTCAACTCTAATAAATACTTGTATAAAATGAATTGAAAAAACAAAGAAATAAAAAAAGAAATGGTAATGGGAGAATTTGTCCTATATGTACAAATCCAAATTGAGCGGATCTTTACCCGGAGTAGAGCATAAACCTAAAAAGATGAAACAGACCCATTCAGGACAAGAAAATACCATCGCGGTTTGAATTAAATCTCGATGAAAGAATACATCAATGAGAAGTTAATTCGATAAGTTTAATGACCCTTTCTTATAACTTCTAATTTTATAATGGAAAATCGAAAATATAAAAACGGAGTCAAAACTCATCTTTATTGAGAAACTGAAGAAAAGTCCTTTCATTAGAAGTAAAAAAGAACCTTTCTAGAAAAAAAAAAGAAAGAGGACTGGAATCTATACATTGATTCACAATTTTTTTGAACTGTATGCATCAAAAGGCGCATGTACGGTTCCTAAGTGATACAATTTTACCCTAATCAACCGACTTTATCGAGAAAGATTACTTTTTTTAGGCCAAGGGATTACTAGCGAGCTTTCGAATCAACTTATTGCTCTTATGGTATATCTCAGTATCGAGGATGAGACCAAAGAGCTGTATTTGTTTATAAACACTCCTGGGAGCTGGGCACTACCTTGAGTGGCCATTTATGATACTATGCAATTTGTGCGACCAGATGTCCATACAGTATGCATAGGATTAGCCACTTCAATGGGTTCTTTTATCCTGGTCGGAGGATAAATTACCAAACGTATAACATTCCCTCACGCTTGGCGCCAATGGGGTTTTTATTTGAGAGAAAAAGGAAGACTATGCCTTCGCCATATGAATACTAAGTAAAAATAGCATTGCACTTCGAATTCAATATGAGAAATTTTTGTATTGTTTTTTTTTCAAAACATTAGATTCTGTATCGAGAGAGTAGTACGAGATAAGGGGTATTTTCGATTTTTTCTTATCTATCGGGAGTTCAGTTCTGTGTCACAAACTTTTTTGTTTCATGCCGGAGAGTTCTTAACAATATTTATGTAATGAAAGAGTACAAAAAAGATGTTTTCCTTATTTGATCGGATTAAAAAGAAACTTTGGGATTGTTGAATCACAGACAAAAAAAAGAAAAAATAAACATATAAAGCAATGAAGCCATCATAGTATTTTTTAACTCCTCCGAAAGGAAGGATGACAACTTTATTATTTACCCATCTGAGTCTGATAGATTCTATTTTTCTCTTTCTTCAATAGAAAGGAGGGGGGGGGGCAATTTTCTTGTAGAGCCATATGCACAAAAGATGCTTGTACGGTTGTTCAATTTTATCTTTTTTTTTTCTATTCTTTATCTTTCTTTTCTCTTTGCCTTATCATGCGAGATAGGGGAAGCTTTTCTTTTGTTATATCATCAGGGTACTGATGCATCAACCTAGTACTGGTTATTATCGGGCACAAGTAGGTGAATTTATCCTGGAAGCGGCAGAACTGCTGAAACTGCGTGAAACCCTCACAAGGGTTTATGTACAAAGAACGGGCAAACCTTGTGGGTTGTATCCGAAGATCTGGAAAGAGATGTTTTTATGTCAACAATAGAAGCCTAAGCTTATGGAATTGTTGATCTTGTAGCGGTCAATGAAAATAACATGGATTTCCCGCAAATCTGTGATTTGAGATTTTATCTTCGAATTGAATATTCTATTAAATAGAAGTAATTCATCATCATTCGGTTAGGATCAATCTAAACCAACCCATCATATTATGTATACGATTCAACATGCCAACTATTAAACAACTTATTAGAAATACAAGACAGCCAATCAGAAATGTCACGAAATCCCCCGCTCTTCGGGGGTGCCCTCAGCGTCGAGGAACATGTACTAGGGTGTATGTGCGACTTGTTTAGATCATGAGTTGGCACAAAAGAAAGAAAAGTACTTTTATAGTATCAATGATCAGTACCGGTGAATGGGATAGGATGGAAAAAGGAACTCCATTCATTATTTAAAAAAACTCTATCATATCCCTCTATTGTGTATGAAGTTTATGGTTTCCGTTGGTGTAAATCCAATCACCTGAATTTAAGATGATAGGAAATTATCCTTGGTAACAAATGGTTATCCATTAGGCAGAGAAAATCTTATTTTAAAAGCATAAAACATAGAGATTAGGAAGGCCCCCAATCTGGCAAGAACGGACTAAGAGGGTCAGCTACCTAGCAAACTTTCATAATTAAATACCATTACTGTATAGGTAGATCTGATTGTGAAAGACATATTACTGGATAATTCATGGGTAGAGCCAAAGCGTGTGAACTATACAAGTTCCCAATAACATCAATTAGTTGATTAAATATTAAATTAAAGTATAAAGTAAAGGCTCCGGTGTATAGAGAAGACCTCACCGTTTAACAAGTAACCATAGAAACGAAGGAACCCACTGTTTTAATTTCTTTTTTGATTTCTTTTATTTACTAGCTTTTTGATACCTACGAAAATACAATTTCTTATTTTGCAGTGAAATACCCAGAAAAAAAAAGAAAAAATCATGGTCGGGAAGGTTAGAGTAGCCAACACCATTGGAATTTTGATTTTATACATTGGAAAAATCCGTTTTGTTATTAATAGACTAGGAAGGGGGAAAAGAATAACTGAAACAAAGGCAATCGGTTAGTTATTAGTCAAAGTTTCATTTATTCAATGACCAGAATTAAACGGCGATATATAGCTCGAAGACCTAGAACAAAAATTCTTTTATTTGCATCAGTTTTCGAGGGGCTCATTCAAGGCTTACTAGAACTATTACTCAACAGAAAATAAGAGCTTTACTTTCAGCTCATCGGTATAGGGATAGGAAAAAGAGAGATTTTCGTCGTTTGTGGATCACTCGGATAAACGTAGTAATTCGCAAAAGGGGAGTATCCTATAGTTATAGTAGATTAATACACGATCTTTACAAGAAACAATTGCTTCTTAACTGTAAAATACTTGCACAAATAGCTATATCAAATAGGAATTGTCTTTATATGATTTCGAACAAAATCATAAAGGAAGTAGATTGGAAAGAATCCACTAGAATAATTTAAATGGAGTTCCCCGGAGAATGAACTCCGGGAAGGTAGAGTAGACATTAGTATGAGAAAATATGATAAAGTAGTCAAAATGAATGAACACGTTCAACCCAATAAAAAAATATTTCTTTTTTTTCGATTCATTTTTTTCTTACGACACGATACTCAAATCTAGATTCTTGTAATTATGATTCAATTGAAGAAAAAGTAAGCCTATTTATTTCGGACATTAAAACCAATAGTTGTAGCGGTCGAATCGGTTCTTTCAAATTGTTTCTCATTATTAAAAAAAGGTAACAAAGATAAAATACGAGCTTGTTTTATAG
>JASDFA010000008.1:15607500-15642500 GCA_035772735.1 Datura wrightii | reverse complement strand
ACAGGATCAAGAATCATTACTCTTTCATTTCGACACAAGAAAAAGGATTTTTCTACACCCCTTTCTTGTGTCGAAGACTAGGAAGACAAATAATCCCTCCTAGAATTTTTTCTTCCCCGCATTTTTCGCCCGCTTCCTTATGTCTAGTATTTAGACAAATTTGACTTTCTTTCTATTTAGAATAGAAAACTATTGATACGTCTTATGGCAGTGAAATCTGTCAATAGTAACATAGCCACACCACTCCAATTAAAAAAAGCAAAATCAAAATAATGAAAGTCAAATACTCTTCTTCAAATTCTACATCACATACTCTTTTTTCTACGAGATGCTGGGAATCCCTTGTACCACATAGTATGTAGACTTTGAAGAAGAGTATAAATAAGACAAAGGAGTTTTCATAATTTAATTTTTTTGATTATAAAATAATTGCCAACAAGAATTTGGTTCTTTTTACGAACTTGATATCGATCAATCTGCAAATCTAGAAATTCATTTTGGCCAATTGAACCTTATCGAACTGTTTCTTTTTAAGAACCAAAACGATTTGTGCCAAAATAACAAATGCCAAGAAGAACAAAAGTCCTTGGACACGTAATGGATCTTGAAGTACTATTTCTGCATCTCCCTTACAAAATCCGCCTACATTAGGATTACTCGTTAATGGTTGATCAAATTTGATAGATTCGCCCTCGGAAACAAGAAGTTCTGGTCCGGGAGGGATAATATCAAGAAGTTGACGTCCCTCCGACGCATCCGTTATGGTTATCTCATATCCACCTTTTTCTTTTCATATGATTTTGCTTACTATACCTGCTGTTGTAGCATTATAAACTGTATTGTTACTCTTGCTGCCATCGGGATAAATCTGACCCCTTCCCCTGTTCCCGCCTACGTATATAGGATATTTTAAGAAGTGAACATCCTTCTTAGTAGCAAAGTCCGGGGAAAGAATAGGGAAGGTTATTTCACTATATTTTTTACCAGGGACAGGGCCTACCACAAGCATATTTTTTTATTGGTGCGATAGCTCTGAAAAGACAAATTGCCAATCTTTTCTTTCATCTCGGGAGAAATACGATCGGGAGGAGCCAATTCAAACCCCTCCGGTAAAATAAGAACAGCCCCCATGTTCAACCCCCCCTTTTTACCATTAGCAAGAATATGTTTCAGCTGCATACCATAAGGAATTCGAACAACTGTTTCAAATACAGTATCAGGAAGTACCGCTTGTGGAACCTCAATCTCTACGGGCTTATTAGCTAAATGGCAATTGGCACATACAATACGCCCAGTCGTTTCTCGTGGATTTTCATAACCCTTCTATGAAAAAATGGGATATGCACTTGAAATGGATGTCCAAGTTAAGATATATATCATGAGCGATACGGAAATAGATCGAGTAATCTGTTTCTTTATCCAAGAAAAAGCATTTCTAGTTTGCATGGTCCAATCATTGATGGCGAAAATTTCTACAATAAATTGGGTAGGTTGCTAGTATAGTTCCCTAGCCACGATTCTGCTATTTTCTGGAATAATCTAAGATGAATTTTCCCGATGGTTAGAAATGGAAAGAGTAAATACAATTTTCAATACTTTGCTTATGTACAACTACAAAGTACCAAGCATTCTAATTGGATTAGATTAATATCAATGGATCCTTTATCAGTCATTCATTTAATAATAAATAACTACAAGTGACGGAGACAGACGATTTAAATAACGGAAAATCCAATATTTAAAAATTCTATCGAGAATGACTGGAAAGGTGGAAACAAGACCAGCTATAATTTGATCATTATGAACAAATCCAAAATCTTTATAGATAGAGCCAATCAGTAATTCCCAACAGTGGGGTGAATGGAATCCGATACATAAATCAGTTAATAAAAGAATAAAAAAAGCTTTTACTGTGTCACTTAAGTTATATAGGAATTCCTGAGCACAAGAGTTAAGAATAACAAGTTTTTTATTACCCAAAATTGAATACCCGCTTAGAATAATAAAACAGATGATATTTGTCAAGAAGTGCAAAATCGTATGGATATGATTCTCATTTTGTATCATGATTAATTGGATCCTTTCTTTATGGATTCCTATCCCAAACTCTTCGAGATGTGTTTCCGAGTATTCCTTGATCATTTCGTCCAAGAAGAGGAGTTCCTCTAATTTTATGAATTTTTCTAGAAGACTCTTTTCTTGAATATTATTCCCAAAAGTTTCGGATTACCCAGTATTCCACCAAGTAGTAACCCAAGATTCCATACATTTATTAACTGAGAAAGAAATCCACCAGGGCAAGAATACTATATATGCAAGATAGAAAATAGGAGTGAATGCTTTCTTTTTTGCCATTTTTTCATCTGTGAATTGTTAATTAACCCATTCGTACACTCTATGCGATTGAATATTTCTTACACACATGAGTTTTATACAAGGTATCGAACTTACGAATCTATTTTATTTGTGATTTTGTGGTTATTCTTTGAATCTAGAAAGAATACAAAAATAGGCTAAGAATTCCCTTTGAATGAAGAAATTCAGAATATTGTTTCCTGATATCTCAATTGGTCAAATTCGAAATCAAGTGTCTCCTTTCGATGAATGATCGAAAGAACCACTTTAAGTAATGAATACTATTCATATTTTGAGATAAAAGAACTCCTTTGCTATCAAAATATCCAATATTTCAAAAAAATTTCACTGATTACTCATAGTCAGGAATAGAATAATTGAGGGAAAGATATTACGATGATAAAAAAAATGACTGACAAAGGATAAATTGGCAAGGTCTCATTATTTAATTAAGAAATTCAATTGTTGGTCACTAAAGAATACAAAAGAAAGAATTTCGAATTTACAAGATACGATCTATCTGGATCTAAAGTGTCAATTCCAACAAATATTGAACTCAAAAAAATTGATTGATTTCAAAATAATTTGCCATCTGAGATGAATCTATTATTTCGATTTTTTATTTGTTATTGAATTGCGTGGGTCTGCATACGCATAAACACCATAAAAAGAGTTTCATTTTATGTTTATATACGTTTTCTTTAATTGAATGAACGTTCTGATTCTCAATTTCTCAAAATACTTCAATTGGTACACGCAAGAAATAGGCTAATTCAGCAGCCTTTTTTTCAATTTCTCATGGAGTCAAATTCTCATCAGTACGGGTCAAGGGAATGAACCCCTCGCCTCGGATGTCCATATAAAGAACACGACGAGTATAAATACCCTCTTTAACTTCTATTCTAATGGACTGAATATCTTTTATAGAGGAATATGCGACGATTTTTGCCCGGAAATCCCCAACGAAAAATACAGACTATTCCTTCCTTTCTATCGAATCGTCATAACCACTACCTACATTCCAGGAAATTGTGCACCACAAATAAGAGTTAATAAAGAGACCCGCAATTCTGTAGAAAAACATCATGATTCCTTGTGGAAAAAAAAATGATTTGCTGAGGCAGAAAAAAAGATATCAAATTTCTACCAAGATAACTAGAAGTTCCAACTAATAAGAAGCCTAATGAACCTAAAAAAAGGATAAAGGCCCAACAGAAATTACTTACTTTTTGAGACCCTGTTATAAGTTCTATCCATATATGTTCTGATTGCCAAGTCATACTTTACCCGATTGCATTTTATTGGAATTGAGATAATACCCCAGAGAAATTTGACTTTACTTTTTTGTTTCCGAAGTAACTCTCATCAACTAGCACTAGTTTGAGGTGAACTAGCACTAGTTTGATGTCAACCTTTAGGAGTAATTCGTCAAATTGGTTAAATCTAAAATAATAACATACTCTTTATTTAATACGATCCCACTATACATATCAATATACAAAGAGATTCACCGACTACATTTCAGCCATCCAGCAATCCTGATCTATTTGAAAATTCCTAGAATTGATATATCCATATATCATGTTTCTGCAGGCATAAGAGTTTTTTCCTTTATGTTCGATGCAAATCACATGTTATACTATATTCCAATAAATAGATATCCGTGTTCTGATACAAGTCCACTTTTTCAAAAAAAATGGATGAGGTTGGGGCCCAGCGGATCTAAACAATCTTGTTTTTTTGAACATGAAGAAATAAAGAAGCCATTGCAATTGCCGGAAAGACTAGGCCTACTAACGACACAAAAATAGATGGAAGGTTCAAATTGTTCATAGAAGGGGTACCTCGATTTACTATTTGTATCTGTTATTATGTTATTATATAAATAAAGATATCTCGTAATAATTATAATTAAATTAAGAATTTGAATTCTAATTAGATAATATTTATTATTAATAGAATTTGAAGAATTTGAAATTCTTAGTATAGATCTAAGTATCTATATATCTAAATCTAATTGAGTACGTATAATAAGAAAAAGGGTTTTTTACAGATTATCGAAAGATTCGTTCGAATCCAACCCGACATGAATTTTTAGCTAAAATCGTTTTTCGGGAGATAGAGAAAGACACAAAACTCTATTTTCTATATTTCAATTTCAAATTATATACCTAAGACAAGAAAAAATTCGTTTTATTTTCCTAATTTCACGAAAGCAAGAACTCACGCTTGGTGATAAAGACTTCTTGATTCGTAATCAGGAATATAGGTAAAAAAAAGAGTTATCCTCAACTTTAGTTTCAATTCCTTCTACAATTAGATCTTCTATCACTAAAGAAAACTCCATGATTATCTTATTTACTTTGATTCCAATAAACTAACTACTTTTTTTCTACAAACACAAATAAAATAATTGAACTTAGTGCTCTACTTGATTTTGCTTGACTTTTGATTCAAAAGGCGTGGAGCTTAAATAACTCACTCAGAAGGCTTTTAATAAGATTACGTGGTACAATTAGGTCGAATAAACCCTTCTCGAATAAGTATTCAGTTGCTTGTGAACCTTCAGGTACTGTTTTATTCAATGTTTGTTCAATTACTCTTTTACCTGCAAATGCAATGTAGGCATTGGGTTCGGCAATAATGATATCCCCCAACATACCAAAACTAGTTGTCACTCCACCAGTTGTCGTAGATGTAAGGATTGATACATAAAATAATTTTTTATTTAATTGATAATCATATAAAGCAGATGATATTTTAGCAATTTACATCAAGCTCAAACTTCCTTCCTGCATGCGCCCCCCCCCCCCCAGAAGCACACACTATAATAAGAGGTAAAATTTGATTGACAGCGTGTTCAATCAACCGGGTGATTTTATCTCCGACTACGGATCCCATACTACCCCCCATAAACTGGAAATCCATAACTCCAATTGCTACGGGAATGCCGTTTAGTTGGCCTATGCCTGTTTGAACAGCCTCGGTTAATCCTGTCTTTTTTTGATAAGTATCAATACGATCTTTATAAGGCTCCTCCTCCGAATCAAATTCAATGGGATCCAAAGAGACCATGTCTTAATCCATAGGACTCCAAGTATCCGGATCGATCAAAAGTTCAATTCTATCCGAAGTACTCATTTTCAAATGATATCTACATTGTTCACAAATACTTAGTTTTGATTTCAAAAATTTCTTATAATTTAATCCATGACAATTTTCGCATTGAACCCACAAATGCCTATATTTTTGAGTTACCTCGCTTTCATTAGAACTTTTGCTTTCATTAGAACTTTTGCTTATAATAAATCACTGCCCTTTGTGCGAGTTCGTCCACTGGAATCCTCGTTTTCACTACTATTTTGACTTTCACCCCCCGCCCCAAAAGGCCCTATAAATGTAACTGTCACCGGAATTCTCACTACCACTTATAATGGAAGTACCTATACAGATTTGAGACTGAAGATAATTATCAATGCAACTATTAATGTGATTATTCCAACTATATTGAGTATCATACATGTAAGAATTATAGTAGGGATCTTCTCCCCTCAATCCATTATTCAGATAACTCGAGTTTCGATAACTAGAAAAAGAACTTCCTAGTTTACTCAGAAAAGAATGATCGTTGGCAATCTCAAAAATCTGATTTTCAATATCAAAATAGATGGAAAGTGTCTCCATTCCTATCACTAACTAAAAAGGTGTCATCAGAGATGAAATTTCGAATGTCTTTAACGCCGAATAAATAATCAACATTACTGCAACTAGAATTGTCCGGATTCCCCCAACTATGAATGTTTTTCACTTTTCAATTTGGATCTTCACTAGTATTTTCAATAGGACCAAGACTGCCCATTGATTTATTTAGTCCATACCTGCGTTCGAGCTCCTTAAAAAACATCGAATTAAAGCACCATCTTTCCATAGAGTTTTCTTGCCCCCTATTTGCATGAAAATACAATAGATGAATAGTCATTCGCTATAAAATTATTTATTTGAATATCTTATTTCCTATCAGACTAAGCATAGAAATCCAATCACTAGGATTCTTAACTAATAAGGATTGTGAGTATTGAAAAAAAGTTCTGAATCTGGGGAACACTTCACTATATATTAATATGTTTGAACCCCCTTTTATTATTCAAAATAATATAATTTTTGATAAAGGGCGGCTTCTCCTATGTCATGTAAAATTTGCGTCGAAAAGCAGAGATTTCTCCTCTCCTATAAAGAAATAAAAAAATATTTTTTTTGTAAAATCTCGTCTAATACTAATATCTAATCACTAACTAATCTACAATCTAAAATCTAATAATAAGTAATAAATTAAGGTTCTATTTCAACACGGAACAAAGGGGACAATATACAGGATGGGTAGAAAGAGTTGTGATACTTCGCTTGATTAAGGGAAACTACAAACTACAGGATAGAAAAGAATATACCAATCCTAAGGATCCGTAGGATTAATTGTGGATCCAAGACAACAATAGAAAGATTTGAGTCATAGATTTTGATTTAGTTTTCTAGATTTTTTTGTATTTTAAATCTTGTATATCAGGTAAGTATATACTTAGTCAAAATATATACAATAGAATCTTTATTGTATTTGGCTCAATCCTTTTAGTAAAAGATTGGGCCGAGTTTAATTGCAATTCAATTAAGAGAACAAAGGATAAGTACTTGAGTTCTTTCTCCTTATCCTTTTTATTTCCTGCTAATTTATCTGCTAATGTCTACTGTTTTTATTTATCCAAAATGTCCACTGCTGCAAAATTAAATACGATCTCTTTCCATACCTCACAAGCAGCAGCTAGTTCCGGGCTCCATTTGGAAGCCTCGCGAATAATCTCATTACCTTCCCGAGCAAGATCACATCCTTCATTACGAGCTTTTACACATGTTTCTATAGCTACTCGATTAGCTACAGCACCTGGCGCATTACCCCAAGGATTTCCTAAAGTTCCTCCACCGAACTGTAGTACGGAATCATCCCCAAAGATCTTTGTTAGAGCAGGCATATGCCAAATGTGAATACCTCCTGAAGCCACCGGTAGAACACCTGGTAAAGAGACCCAATCTTGAGTGAAATAAATACCGCGAATTCGATCTTGTTCAACAAAATCATCACGCAGTAAATCAACAAAGCCCAAAGTTATGTCTCTTTCACCTTCAAGTTTACCTACTACGGTACCAGAGTGAATTTGATCTCCGCCAGACATACGTAACGCTTTTGCTAATACCCGGAAGTGGATACCATGATTCTTCTGTCTATCAATAACTGCATGCATTGCATGGTGGATGTGAAGAAGTAGACCATTATCTCTGCAATAATGAGCCAAGATAGTATTTGCGGTGAATCCCCCCGTTAAGTAGTCATGTATTACGATAGGAATGCCCAATTCTCTAGCAAATACAGCTCTTTTGATCATTTCTTCGCATGTACCTGCAGTAGCACTCAAGTAATGCCCTTTGATTTCACCTGTGCTTTAAAAAGTGCTTTGGCACAAAATAAGAAATGATCTCTCCAATGCATAAATGGTTGTGAGTTCACGTTCTCATCATCTTTGGTAAAATCAACTCGACCGTGAAGACATTCATAAACAACTCTATCGTAGGTTTTAGCAGATAACCCCAATTTAGGTTTAATAGTACATCCCAACAGGGGACGACCATACTTGTTCAATTTATCTCTTTCAACTTGGATCCCATAAGGCGGACCCAGGAAAGTTTTAATATAAGCAGGAGGGATTCACAGATCTTCCAGACGTAGAGCGCGCAGGGCTTTGAACCCAAATACATTACCTACAATGGAAGTAAACATGTTGGTAATGGAACCTTCTTCAAAAAGGTCTAAAGGGTAAGTTACATAAGAAATATATTGATATTTTTCTCCAACAACACACTTGATGCGGTAACATCGCCCTTTGTAACGATCAAGACTGGTAAGTCCATCGGTCCATATAGTTGTCCATGTACTAGTAGAAGATTCGGCAGCTACCGCAGCCCCTGCTACTTCAGGTGGAGCTCCAGGTTGAGGAGTTACTCGGAATGCTGCCAATATATCAGTATCCTTGATTTGGTACTCAGGAGTATAATAAGTCAATTTGTACTCTTTAACACCATCTTTGAATCCAACACTTGCTTTAGTGTCTGTTTGTGGTGACATAAATCCCTCCCTACAACTCATGAATTAAAATTATCACAACAACAAGGTCTACTCGACACGAATTCCGCGTTAATGAAACTTTTCACAGGAATCTTTCACAAAATTTCTAACTAATACTAATATTATCAACTAATCAGAATGGTTGATTATTAGACCATGGTATTTGATTTTCCAAATACATCATTATTGTATACTCTTTCATATATATAGCGCAACCCAATTTTTATTTTTTACCTTTTTTTTGAAATGGAAATACCTAACTAACCTAAATAATAAGAACTTCCCCCTTGACAGTGGTATATGTTGTATATGTAAATCCTAGATGTGAAAATATATGGAATTCCTCTATGAATCTATGAAAGGTATAAAAAAGAAAGAAAAACACAAAGAAAAAAATAGGCTAGGCATAAATCGATATGCTGAAATTTAAATAAAAAATAAATAAGAAGAGGAGCCCATTAGATACAAATAATGAATCGTAATAGAAATAGAAAACAAAGTTCAGGTTCGAATTCCATAGACTATAGAATAGATAATATGGATGGGATTGTATATAATGATAGACAAATGAAAGACTTTCTCAAGAGTCTGATTGATCCACTTGATACTTTTTGATTAAAATAGGTTGGGTGAGCTTGCAAATTAACTCAATCTAATTGAATAAGTAAACAATTCAATTGATTCAATTGCATGGTGTTAACGAAATCGAGTGCTAATTCCCATTTAACTGAATTAACCGATCGACGTGCTAGCAGACATTTATTTTGAATTCGATAATTTTTGAAAAAACATTTCGACATATTTATTTATTTTATTATTATGAGAATCAATCCTACTACTTCTGGTTCTGGGGTTTCCACGCTTGAAAAAAAAAACTTGGGGCGTGTCGTCCAAATCATCGGTCCGGTACTAGATGTAGCCTTTCCCCCGGGCAAGATGCCGAATATTTATAACGCTCTGGTAGTTCAAGGTCGAGATAGTGTTGGTCAACCAATTAATGTGGCTTGTGAGGTACATCAATTATTAGGAAATAATCGAGTTAGAGTTGTAGCTATGAGTGCTACAGACGGTCTAACGAGAGGAGCTCCTATAAGTGTTTCGGTCGGGGGTGACTCTGGGATGAATTTTTAACGTCCTCGGAGAGCCTGTTGATAATTTAGGGCCTGTAGATACTAGTACAACATCTCCTATTCATTGATCTGCGCCCGCCTTTATATAGTTGGATACAAAATTATCTATTTTTGAAACAGGAATTAAAGTAGTAGATCTTTTAACCCCTTATTGCCGTGGACGAAAAATCGGACTATTCGGGGGAGCTGGAGTGGGTAAAATAGTACTCATTATAGAATTGATTAACAATATTGCTAAAGCTCACGGGGGCATATCCGTATTTGGTGGAGTGGGTGAACGTACTCGGGAAGGACATGATCTTTACATGGAAATGAATGAATCTGGAGTGATTAATGAAGAAAATATTGCAGAATTAAAAGTGGCCCTAGTTTACGGTCAGATGAATGAACCACTGGGAGCTTGTATGAGAGTTGGTTTGACTGCCCTAACTATGGAATAATATTTTCGAGATGTTAATGAGCAAGACGTACTTCTATTTATTGACAATATCTTCCGTTTCGTCCAAGCAGGATCCGAAGTATCGGCCTTATTGGGTAGAATGCCTTTCGCTGTGGGTTATCAACCGACCTTAAGTACCAAAATGGGTTCTTTACAAGAAAGAATTACTCTACCAAAGAAGGGTCCATAACCTCTATTCAAGTAGTTTATGTACCCGCAGACGATTTGACCGACCCTGCTCCTGCTACGACATTTGCACATTTAGATGCTACTACCGTACTATCAAGAGGATTGGCTGCAAAAGGTATTTATCCAGCAGTAGATCCTTTAGATTCAACGTCAACCATGCTTCAACCTCGGATCGTTGGTGAGGAACATTACGAAACCGCCCAAAGAGTTAAGAAAACTTTACAATGTTACAAAGAACTTCAGGACATTATAGCTATCCTTGGATTGGACGAATTATCCAAAGAGGATCATTTACTCATAGCAAGAGCGCGAAAAATTGAGCGTTTCTTATCACAACCCTTTTTCGTAGCAGAAGTATTTACCTGTTCTCCAGGGAAATATGTTGGTCTAGCGGAAACAATTCGAGGATTTCAATTGATCCTTTCCGGAGAATTAGATGGTCTTCATGAATAGTCCTTTTTTTGGTAGGTAATATCGATGAAGCTACCGCGAAGGCTATAAACTTAGACATGGAGAGCAATTTGAAGAAATGACCTTAAATCTTAGTGTACTAAACCCTAATCGAATTGTTTGGGATTCAGAAGTGGAAGAAATCGTTTTATCTACTAATAGTGGTCAAATTGGCATAATACCAAATCACTCCCCTATTGCAACAGCTGTAGATATAGGGATTTTGAGAATATGCCTTAACGCCCAATGGTTAACGATGGCTCTGATGGGTGGTTCTGGTAGAATAGGAAATAATGAGACCACTGTTTTAGTAAATGATGCAGAGAAGGGTAGTGTCATTGATCCACAAGAAGCTCAGCAAACTCTTGAAATAGCAGAAGCTAATGTGAAAAAGACTTAAGGAAGGAGACAAAAAATTGAGGCAAATCTAGCTCTCCGACGAGCTAGAACACGGGTGGAGTCTATCAATCCAATTTCATAACTAGTTGGTACTTCGAATAATAAAAAGAAGTTCTCTTTCTAATCCTATATAGATTTTGTCGGGTGAATACAATAAACTACATTCAAACAGAATCTAATTCTGATGCAAAACTTCCAATTAAAAAATGAAATAGAAAACATACAAAATCAAAAACTAAATATCACTAAAGGTGGGTCGTAAACCTTATTAGATACCATTGACTCTGGTATCTAATAAGTTTTACCTACTATTTGATTTGAACCAATGACTCCCGCCGTATGAAAGCAGTACTCTAACCACTGAGTTAAGTAGGCCATTTATCATCCTAAAGAGAACCAAATGAAACCCATCCCGTCGATGGATTATAAATATCATATTACTTATAAGCAATACTAATCTAAGGAATACCATTCAAAGAGATCAAAGATTGTTGATGTTGGATCATGGACTATTTATTTTGACAAGAATTTATCTACATGATAAAATATGTATCACAAGCACTAAGGGCTATAACTCAGTTGGTAGAGCAACTCGTTTACACGCGCGCCAATGTTTTTCAAGGGAGTTCATCATACAATCAGAAAAATTGACCTTGTTGAGAAATCGATGTATTACTCCATAACTTTGAGGGAACCATAGCCTGACAAAGTGTTCGGTCCAATTTGGACGCCCATTTAGGAGGTGCCAAACAGACCCCATCAGTGATTTGAGATCTTGATAAGGTGAATACCCAGTCTATTCAATGCTAGGCATAATGAGTATAAGGACCTCAAAAAAATCTCTTTTCGTCATATGAACTTTAAGGTGTATAAAGTTTCATATTTGATTTTTTAAGCAGAATAATAGAGACTTCATTTAACTTAGGTTGATCTAGGCCAGAGACAGACCTACGTCAAGATAATCCCACCTTTGAAACACTTTGGTAATGCTCCCAAATAATGAATCAGAGCACATGGAGCCATTTCCTTATCTTTTTTTCTATCAAGAAAAAAAATGGCAGACTAATTGATATTTACATCAGTTAATGAAAGAGCCCAATGCAAAAAAAATGCATGTTGGGTCTTTGAAACAGTTCAGATCATTTTAATAATAATAAGTGTGATCTGTTTTACCGATAAGGTCTACGGTTCGAGTCCGTATAGCCCTATAAAATAAAAATGAAAAAAACAAAAAATGTATAATTTTCATTTCTTCATTTTTATTTCTTTCTTTAACTTTTTATTTCTTTCTTGTAACTAAGTGAAATACAATTATTCCTATACGTTTACTCACAGCAATCGTTTAAGCAGATGAAAGAAAAAACGCATATCAGTGGATCCAATCAATATTGATTTTTTCAATTATAGATAAACAAACCAACCTTTCGTCATTAATCTTCGGAGGCTAATTACATATTCATATCCACAATAAAACAATTAGTGAGACTCCCTTTATTTTGATATCCCCAATCTTATTGAATTTTGGAAGTCAAATCATTTCAAGGGCCTGGTGAACTGAAAAACTACGAAGAGGAATTCACATGGATTTAGGAAGGGCCTGATGTATTTGTGTACAAGCTAATGCTTTTTGAAAAACGAATATCTTTGGTCACTTTCATTGTCAAATAGGTTTTTCCTTCGTATACCTTACTTACCTTTATCTGGCGAAGCACAACACAAAAAGAAAAGTCTTCTTTTGCTGTATTCAACCAAGAAAAACCCCTCTACTTGGATTCGAATCCTAATATTATTAAATAATAAAAAAAAAATAATAAAAGGAATGTACCAACACAAGATCTTCTAAATCTTGAGATGGAAATTCCTATACATTCTCTTCTATTTGATTACTTGTTCGATTCTAAATCACTAAGAAAAAAGAAAAAAAATGAAAATAAAGACCTCCTGATTCTATTTATAGAAAAAATAGAAATCTTAAAAGAATTTCTAATTAATGAAGAAATAAGATAAGTAATTAATTTAGAATTCCCCGTCTTTAGAGAAAAAAACAAGAGAAAGAGGAGAATTTGTATAAGAGTAATATATAGTTAGAAGGTTCTACTAACTAAATAAAATGGAAATAAGTATAATGGAAAGAAAATCGGATTCCAGTTAATGAATCTTGAAATGAGATATGCCCTACAATAAACCAATAAACAAAGCAAACTAGGTGGTTCAATCAAAAAGAATTCTTGTGTTTACTAAATAGTTATGGATGACTTGACAATTCCAATTCGAATCAACCAATCGAATCCGGTATATTTTCCACGTTCATAGGAGTGCGTTTATGTTTTTGCTTTACGAATATGATTTTTTTGGGCATTTCTAATAATATCCATCCTTGTTCCTATTTTGGCATTTTTCATTTCCGGAGTGTTAGCCCCGATTAGCAAAGGGCCGGAGAAACTTTCTACTTATTGAGTCGGGTATAGAACCAATGGGCGATGCTTGGTTACAATTTCGAATCTGTTATTATCTTTTTTCTCTAGTTTTTGTTGTTTTTGATGTTGAAACGGTTTTTCTTTATCCATGGGCAATGAGTTTCGACGTATTGGGTGTATTTGTATTTATAGAAGCTTTCATTTTCGTGCTTATCTTAATCATTGGTTTAGTTTATGCATGCCAAAAGGGGGCATTGGAATGGTCTTAGCTCTTGAATATTCAGACAATAAAAAGGAAAACGGAAAAAATAAGATTGAGACAGTTATGAATTCCATTCAGTTTCCTTTACTTGATCGAACAACCCCAAATTCAGTTATTTCAACTACATCAAATGATCTATCAAATTGGTCAAGACTCTCCAGTTTATGGCCGCTTCTCTATGGTACCAGTTGTTGATTCATTGAATTTGCTTCACTAACAGGCTCACTCTTCGACTTTGATCATTACGGACTAGTACCAAGATCGAGTCCTAGACAAGCGGATCTAATTTTAACAGCCGGAACAGTAACAATGAAAATGGCCCCTCTTTAGTGAGTTTATATGAGCAAATGCCTGAACCAAAATATGTTATTGCTATGGGAGCCTGTACAATTACAGGCGGGATGTTCAGTACCGATTCTTATAGTACTGTTCGGGGAGCCGATAAACTAATTCCTGTAGATGCATATTTGCCAAGTTGCCCACCTAAACTGGAAGCGGTTATAGATGCTCTAACAAAACTTCGTAAGAAAATATCTCGAGAACTCTATGAAGATCGAATTAGGTCTCAACGAGCGAATCGGTGGTTTAATACCAATCACAAGTTTCATGTTTGACGTAGTATTCATACGGGAAATGATCAAAGAGTTCTTTATCAACCACCATCTACTTTAGAGATCCCTACAGAAATCTTTTTCAAATACAAATATTCAGTATCTTCCCCTGAATTAGTGAATTAGACAGGATTCCTTTGTCCAGAATAAGAAGTGGTGGGTCAATTTTCATAAATTTCATCATAAATGTGAAATACTTATACAAATAAAAATTCGAGAGAGATAGAAAAGATGTAGGGTCGGTTGTCTTCTTGGCTAGTCAAGCATGGGCTAATTCATAGATCTTTCGGCTTTGATTACCAAGGAATAGAGACTTTACAAATAAATCCTGAGGATTGGCATTCCATTGCTATCATTTTTTATGTATATGGGTACAATTATCTCCTCTCTCAATGTGCCTATGATGTAGCGCCTGGCGGGCTGTTAGCTAGTGTGTATCATCTTACAAGAATAGAGGATGGTGTGGATCAACCAGAAGAGGTATGCATAAAAGTATTTGCCTCCAGGAGGAATCCTAGAATTCCGTCTGTTTTCTGGGTTTGGAAAAGTGTGGATTTTCAAGAACAAGAATCATATGATATGTTGGGAATCTCTTATGATAATCATCCAAGCTTGAAAATTGGACAGGATGGCCCTTACGTAAGGATTATATTGCCCCCAATTTTGACAAAATACAAGATGCTTATTGAATGATAAGAAAGCTATTTCCACTTAGACAGTTTTAGATATTCAAGGATTGCGCATTCTGTTCTAGATTAAGCAGGTCCAATTTAGGGAATTATCGATAGGCTAACAAAAAAGACACTTAGGGATTCATTGGAATTCTCACATTTATTTGGAAGATACTTATTTCGGATGGGTCACACCAATAGGATGAACAAAATGAGTTCTGCATCATGAACTTTGTACTGCACACATTACTTAGACGGGTTCTAGAAAGGCATATAGGAAGGAATGGAGAAATCCAGAATGAAGAAATCTAATCTGAAAGAAAAGACGATGAAATGAGAGAATATCAGATTCTATTTCTATGGATCTGAGCTGAATCTTGTCTATTTCGACCCCCGTCGCATTCGACCTTTGAGCCTTTCAACGATTAACCAAATTTACCTTTTGAATATGTATTACGTATTCAAAATCGTTTGAACAAGAGGAGAAAAAAAAGAGGAGATAGAATCCAATTCTTTTAGATACTTTATCTAAGAACAGAAACTTTACCCATCTAGAACATAGATGGGGTATATCTCGCCAAACTGGATAAAGCTATTAATCTAATCTAGACTCTAAAAGAATACGTATGTTGATTCATATCAATTAATTAGAAATTAATTCTAGGGAAGACAGATCCATACGAATTAATCATGTGCTAGGAACCAGATTTGAACCGGTGACACGAGGAATTTCAGTCCTCTGCTCTACTAACTGAGCTATCCCGGCTATTACCATTCCATATTTGGACTGGTAACGCGAGGATTTTCAGTCCTCTGAGTTATCCCGGCTATTCCCAATGCGGTATCCTCATTATTACTATAATACTGGTTATAGAACTTGTCAAGTAAAAGGACAAAAGTCGATTAAAATTTTTTATCAAAGCTGGGGAATTTCTTTGATCTTAAAAAAGATGACTTTGTAAGTTTTAGTATGAGTAATGATATTGTATTGATCGGGAATCATTCAACTGGGGATTCCTTGCTCAAAGATGTTCATTTCTATGTGTATCATATATCACAAGACTTGTGATAAGAGAATGCCATTTACGCTAAAATTCATTTCTCAAAGAATAGAGTGAATGAGAAAGATAAGGAATTTTGAACCGATAAGGAAAGGGGGTCGGAAAAATAGTTGGGGAGTGAAATAGTCTTTTTGGGGATAGAGGGACTTGAACCCTCACGATTTTTAAAGTCGATGGATTTTCGTCTTACTATAAATTTCATTGTTGCCGATATTGACATGTAGAATGGGACTCTATCTTTATTCTTGTCCGATTAATTAGTTCTTCAAAAGATCTATCAGACTGCGGAGTGAATGATTTGATCAATGAATATTCTATTCTTTCTTCAATGTAGAATCGAGTCACACCAATTCTTCTATTTTTTATAGAAAAAATACGGATTCTGGTCTTCATTAATCATTTGATATAGTAGTCAATACATATGTATATACGTTTATCCGTCACTTCATTCTTTTTCTTTCTGAAATTTCGATGTAAAGATTCCTCTACCAACGCATTTAACTCCATTTGTTAGAATAGCTTCCATTTAGTCTATGCACCTATCCTTTTTTTCTGAACCATTGTTTGTTTTCAGAAAATAGGATTTGGCTCAGGATTTCCCATTTTTGTTAATTCCAGGGTTTCTCTGAATTTGAAAGTGATCATACAGTAAGTTTTCATACCAAGGCTCAATCCAATTAAGTCCGTAGCATCTACCAATTTCTCCATATACCCCTTTCTTTTTGTTTTGAGATTAGGATCTCGTTGTGATGTCATTCCTTTTTCTTTTTCTTTCATTTGTAATGGAACCATTGAATTCATTATATACCGATTCCTATCTCGAAAACGTGTTTTCTCCTCTTTGATTTTCTTAACTATCTTCTATAGGAGACCTTTTTTTCAATCAAAAATGATTTTATCATTTCGGAATCCGCAATTCAATATAGATGGATATATACCCCATCTATATGTCTCTCTTCCTGTCATTTTGCCATTCAATTTGGAATACTTAGACGATTGATTCTTGTTTTTTATCTTTAGTTTCTCCTGAAAGCAGAGGAATGTCTCATTAGTTATAACCAACCATTCCATTAAACAATTAGAATTTGAAATAAATATAGAATGAGAGAGATATATGATATAGAACTGTAATAAAAAGGATTTCAAATGCCAAAAAAAGAAATGAAAAAGAATATTTACCATTCAAACTGAAAATGAAAATCAAAGAATATTAACAATATTTACAATCACTATTTAATAATATTAGGATTAGAATTATTATTAGAATTGTGATAAATCGAAATTCTATATCGCTTAATCCTTATGTTCTAGAATATTCAATATAATATTGAATAGTTAATAAATAAGATTCCAATTCTAGTAGTTTAGTCAATTACTATGCATATAAGATTTCTGTGATGTGGGCCCGCTTAGCTCAGAGGTTAGATGCGATGGTCATCGGTTCGATTCCGATAGCCGACTTTTCCCTATTCTTTTTTTATTCCATTTTTTAGATGATTGATAATGTTCCTTTGAAATCAAAGAATATTCAAATAGCGCCTTCCTCCTTTTCCAAAAGCTATCAATTTATTATAGGAACTTCCAATTATGTCAGGAAAGGATTATATATATAATAGAACGGGTTCTGTATATTTATCCAATTCATCCCATTCTTCTTGATAGTATTTTCTTTATAGTATTTATAGTAATAGTACAAGTACACTATTTCAGTAAACTTCACTTCATTTAGTTCAGTTTAGTTTTAGTTTAGGTTTATTCTATAAAATAAAATTCACTAAAAAATAAAGTAAATAGAAATAAGAATTAATTCAAAATACTAAATAAGAAATAAGAATAAGGATTCTTTATGTCGCGTTACCGAGGACCTCGTTTCAAAAAAAAAAACGCTGCCTGGGGGCTTTACCAGGACTAAATAATAAAAAGCCTGGGATCAGAAGTGATCTTAGAAACCAATCGCGTTCCGGGGAAAAATCTCAATATCATATTTGTCTAGAAGAAAAACAAAAATTGCGTTTTCATTATGGTCTTACAGAACGACAATTACTTAAATATGTTCGTATCGCCAGAAAAGCAAAGGGGTCAACAGGTCAAGTTTTACTACAATTACTTGAACTGCGTTTGGATAACATCCTTTTTCGATTGGGTATGGCTTCAACTATTCTCGCAGCCCGTCAATTAGTTAACCATTGCCATATTTTAGTTAATGGTCGTATAATAGATATACCGAGTTATCGCTGCAAACCCCGAGATATTATTACGGCAAAGGATGAAAAAAAATCCAGAGCTCTGATTCAAATTTCTCTAAATTCATCCCCTCATGAGGAATTACCAAATCATTTGACCCTTCACCCATTCCAATATAAAGGATTAGTTAATCAAATAATAGATATTAAATGGGTCGATTTGAAAATAAATGAATTGCTAGTCGTAGAATATTATTCTCGTCAGACTTAAACCTCAGACTAAAACCAAGGGTTTTGAAAAATTTTCTTCCCTTTAGGTGAAGTAAATTAACCCAAGGTTAAGTAAATTAAGTAAGATAAATTCGAGTTTGATCTGGATTTCCCCCATTTTTGTATCATAGACCAAGGATCTATTTTCATTCCTTGTCTACTCTTTTCTTTCCAGTATTTTGATTATGATTATTTTTTAGTATTCTATTTTATGCGTCACAATAATTAGGAATTGAGAATCTATATCTTTAGATCAAAGAAGGGTCTAGCTGTTGCAATAATGGTATCCATTGCTATTTGAGTCCTTGTTGTTAGAAAAATTGGTGAATTAAGCGAAGGTACGGAAAGAGAGGGATTCAAACCCTCGGTAAACAAAAGCCTACATAGCAGTTCCAATGCTACTCCTTTAACCACTCGGCCATCTCTCCTACATAATGATTCTGACGCCAAAATCGAGTGAATAGTGAGTCAGACATAATCCATATTCTATTATTGGATAGGTACGAACAATCCATTTTAATTGAAATTTTTTCATCAAAGTCAAAGCAAAGAACGATTTTTCTTTCCTTCGAGGCTCCGGGATAAAGATACAATTTTTACGATTTTTTAAAAAAAAATGAAATTCATGTTTGCAAAAACAACGTTTCCTCCTTTTTCTGATATTTTTCTAATGGATTAATTCAATGAATTAGAACGAATCAACTAATTGATGGTCTATATCTTTTAGACTATAGTTAATGGATACTCTTAAATCATAATTCTAATTATATAGACTAAGATTCCATACCAGAAAATTTTTCAAATTCCTTTTTGGTTTTGGAGTTCTCAACAACAAATACTTACCCCTCTATTAGAATAGAAATTCATAAAAAAATTTAGATTTTATTTTATAGCGTATACCCGTTATGTACACAAAATTGACAGTTATTCTATTTTCATCATAGAATGATTATTCGATCTTTTTTCTTCTTTGTAATTTGTATCATGATTCAATCAAAATTTCTCGAGTTCTTCTAATCTGTAACTTCACCGAAATTGGAATAGTTCCTATACTACTACATTAGTATGAAATTGGATCACCTTAAAATATTTCTTATTTCTTATCGATTCCTGTCAAAAAGGAACAATTGGAATAGTGTATTCATATCTTTTGTTTTTTTCTTAAAAAACAAGAATATTTTATGTTATTTCGTACTATACAATTCTTTTCTTTGTGGGATCTTTTTCCCACGAGAGGTAATGAGAAGAATTCTAGAATGGATTGCTACCTATGCCTAGATCACGGAAAAATGGAAATTTTATTGATCAGACCTTTTCAATTGTAGCCAATATCTTATTACAAGTAATTCCGACAACTTCCGGAGAAAAAGATGCATTTACCTATTACAGAGATGGTGCGATTTGATTCTTTTTTTTATTTCATATATTATTCATTTCTCTCAGTCTAACAAGGAGAAAAACACGAGATTCGAGAAAATTTGTGAAAAAAAAATCTACGCTTTTTGAAGGTGAAATTTGGAAATAGAACAATTCCTTCTGTCGTGTATCCTTGATTAATGCAACCTCAGATGCTATATTTCAATTCTCGATTCTACTATTAAGCGAAAGGTTACGCCTAGAGGTTATGTATTACGGGTCAATCCTACTCTACTAGCCCTAATAGGCAGCGTAGGGGAAGAAGCACTACACCTAGGAATCAAAAACAAGAAAACTTTGTTCTAAGTCAGCCCTTTCCTTAGCTGGCTTGGGACTAAAAGAATGGTTGGGACAATAAAAATCCATCTCGTTCTTCCTTTGGATACCCGTATAACCATCGAAGGCTATTGAAGAGACTAATTCCTGGAAATTAGGAGGCGTTAAAAACAAAGAAATTGTTGGAGTTATCTTATCATTTCTATCTAGTCCCACTAGGCTTGATGTTAAGAAAGAATCTCTTGCAGGAAGGTTGGCTAGAGATTTCTTGTAAAAATACTAGCCCTGCTGAGTTTATAATGAGAATATTTTCATCTTTGAATCTTTTTTGATTCTATGTATTATTCTCATTATGCACATAAGGGAGGAGCCGTATGAGGTGAAAATCTCATGTACGATTCTAGAACGGTGATTCTTTCAATTGAATGACGACCGTAACAGATGTCGGCTCAATCTGAAGGAAATTACTCGGAAGCTTTGCAGAATTATTATGAAGCTATGCGACTAGAAATTGATCCCTATGATCGAAGTTATATACTCTATAATATAAGGCTTATCCACACAAGTAATGGAGAACATACGAAAGCTTTGGAATATTATTTTCGAGCACTAGAACGAAACCCATTCTTACCACAAGCTTTTAATAATATGGCCATGATCTGTCATTACGTGCGACTATCTCCACTATAGAAAGAAAACAAAATAAAAATCTAGTAAAGTAACTACTAGAACCAAATAGGCTTTCTACATATGCATCGTCTAAAACAACGATTTTTATCAGCTGTAGCAAAGAAAGAAACTTCATAGAAGGCAAGATAGGAAAAAATAAAAATTCCTAGAAACTTTTCTCTATGGATAGGATATAAGGCTTTAATTGATAGAGATAGAGGAAGCACCGTAAAGATCAATTAGCGAGGTTTTGGGCCAATACAATAATAACTGCGTACTTATCTCATGATGTGAAATAAAAATTAGGAATTAACTTATGTAATAGAGTCGATCCACTAAAGTCTTGAGCACCGGTGTAGGATCAGATCCCAAAGATAGTAAGTATTTTCTTTCTTATGAAAGAAAGTCTTTTTCAAAGATTCTATATAAATTTATCTATGAAACCGAGATAGTTACCTTTCATAAAATTCTAACACTAGTAGAAATGCCTATGCTTTATTCTTCTGAAGGTGGGAAAAAAGATAAAACTAAATAAACAGATTATTCATCCAAATTTCAATTTGAAACTCATGTAATTAACCTATTTTTCTTTTGGTTAACCCTAAAACTGGGATAGATCCATGAGAAATCTCATTAGATTTTATTAGATATGGTATAGATCAAAATGGGACACCAAAAGAATTAACTGCTGAGCCGTATGAGGTAAGAAATCCTCAAGTACGGTTCTAGGGAAGGAATTGAACTACCTATTCCGTCCGGAGAGAACAGGCCATTCAACAGGGAAATTCTGAAATTGCAGAGGCTTGGTTCGATCTAGCCGCTGAGTATTGGAAACAGGCTATAGCGCTTACTCCCGGTAATTATATTGAGGCACATAATTGGTTGAAGATCACAAGACGTTTCGAATAAAAGAAGACCCCGTTTATTTATTATCCGTTATTTAGAATCTTAGTCTATTATTTTATTAGAATTTAGATATTTGTTATAATTAATTTTTTGTTGGATCGATCAGATTAGTTAACTAAAAAATGGATCATTCCTTTGCTTTTGGAAGACCCAATCACATAATTTCATTATCTCCCTTCTAAGCCTTCTATTTCTCTTCTATTTCATCTGCTATTTTTTAGGAATAAAAAAGGATACACAAATAGAGTACAAAATAGACTTCTTTTTATTATATTTATATATTAAATTAAACAAAATTCTTATTATTAAAACTAATAAAAGAAAACTTTGAATCACTAAATATATATACCGGGGATGTCTCTTAGTAATGTCTAATGGCTACTCGCGTGATTTGGAATAGAGTAATTAAAATCTTCTAGGTAAAAAATTAAAGAGCTCCATCTAATAACTTCTATGAATATACACTTGGTTGCACAAAAAAGTCGTCTTTGGATCAATTCAAAGCCCAAAAAGGTTTTTAAAAGGTTAAAAGGTCCGTTGAGCGCCTCAAGGCTATGTCATAATAGATCCGAACACTTTCCCTGGATCAACTTCCAGATCATAATTGCTCTAGTAAATAACTAAAGAAAATCCAGATGGGAGATAGAAAAATCAAAGAGAAACGAACTAATTATAGAAATATCTCTCTATCTCTAAGATTCACTAATTATTTGACTGTTGGCGGGTCTCTTTGTATGTGTTGTCCGGAAAAAGGAGGACTCAATGATTATTCGTTCACCGGAACCAGAAGTTAAAATTTTGGTAGATAGGGATCCCGTAAAAACTTCTTTCGAGGAATGGGCCAGACCGGATCATTTCTCAATAACAATAGCTAAAGGGCCTGATACTACCACTTGGATCTGGAACCTACATACTGATGCTCACAATTTCGATAGCCATACCAGTGATTTGGAGGAGGTCTCTCAAAAAGTATTTAGTGCACATTTCGGTCAACTCTCCATCATCTTTCTTTGGCTGAGCGGCATGTATTTCCATGGTGCTCGTTTTTCTAATTATGAAGCATGGCTAAGTGATCCAACTCACATTAGGCCTAGTGCCCAGGTGGTTTGGCCAATAGTGGGCCAAGAAATATTAAATGGTGATGTAGGCGGGGGGTTTTGAGGAATCCAAATAACCTCTAGTTTTTTTCAGATTTGGCGAGCATCTAGAATAACTAGTGAATTACAAGGCATTGGTCTTTGCAGCGTTAATGCTTTTTGCTGGTAGGTTTCATTATCATAAAGCGGCGCCAAAATTGGCTTGGCTTCAAGATGTAGAATCTATGCTGAATCACCATTTGGCAGGGCTACTAGGACATGTGTCTCTCTCTTGGGCGGGGCATCAAGTATATGTATCTTTACCAATTAACCAATTTCTAAATGCTGGAGTAGATCCTAAAGAGATACCACTTCCTCATGAATTTATCTTTAATTGAGATCTTTTGGCTCAACTTTATCCTAGTTTTGCCGAGGGAGAAACCCCATTTTTCACCTTGAATTGGTCTAAATATGCGGACTTTCTTACTTTTTGTAGAGGATTAGATCCAGTAACTGGGGGTCTGTGGCTGACTGATATTGCCCATCACAATTTAGCTATTGCAATTCTTTTCCTGATAGCGAGTCACATGTATAGGACCAACTGAGGTATTGGTCATGGACTAAAGGATATTTTAGAAGCTCATAAAGGGCCATTTATAGGTCAGGATCATAAATGCCTATACGAGATCCTAACAACGTCATGGCATTCTAGGCCCTTCAACCATTGTTGTAGCTCATCATATGTATTCTAGGCCCCCTTATCCGTATCTAGCTACTGACTATGGTACACAACTGTCGTTGTTCACACATCACATGTGGATTGGTGGATTTCTCATAGTTGGTGTTGTCGCGCATGCAACCATTTTTATGGTAAGAGATTATGATCCAACTACTCGGTACAACGATCTATTAGATCATGTCCTTAGGCATCGTGATGCAATCATATCCCATATCAACTGGGCATGTATATTTCTAGGCTTTCACAGTTTTGGTTTGTATATTCATAATGATACCATGAGCGTTTTAGGGTGTCCTCAAGATATGTTTTAAGATACCGCTATACAATTACAACCCGTTTTTGCTCAATGGATACAAAACACCCATGCTTTAGCACCTGGTGCAACGGCTCCTGGTGCAACAGCAAGCACCAGTTTAATTTGGGGGGGGGGGGGTGATTTAGTGGTAGTGGGTGGCAAGGTGGCTTTGTTGCCTATTCCATTAGGAACCACTAATTTCTTGGTACATCACATTCATGCATTTATGATTCACGTGACGGTATTGATACTCTTGAAAGGTGTTCTATTTGCTCACAGTTCCTGTTTGATACCGGATAAAGCAAATCTTGGTTTTTGTTTTCCTTGTGATGGACCGGGAAAAGGGGGTACATATCAAGTATCAGCCTAGGATCATGTATTCTTAGGACTATTCTGGATGTATAATTCCATTTCGGTAGTAATATTCCATTTCAGTTGGAAAATGCAGTCAGATGTTTGGGGCAGTGTAAGTGATCAAGGGGTAGTAACTCATATCACGGGAGGAAACTTTGCCCAAAGTTCTATTACTATTAATAGGTGGCTCCGCGATTTCTTATGGGCACAGGCATCCCAGGTAATTCAGTCTTATGGTTCTTCATTATCTGCATATGGCCTTTTTTTCCTAGGTGCTCATTTTGTCTGGGCTTTCAGTTTAATGTTTCTATTCAGCGGACGTGGTTATTGGAAAGAACTTATTGAATCCATTGTTTAGGCTCATAATAAATTAAAAGTTGCTCCTGCTACTCAGCCGAGAGCCTTGAGCATTATACAAGGACGTGCTGTAGGAGTAACCCATTACCTTCTGGGTGGAATTGCCACAACATGGGCATTCTTCTTAGCAAGAATTATTGCAGTAGGATAATGGCTAGGAGGATTTGAAAAGAATTATGGCATTACGATTTCCAAGTTTTAGCGAAGGCTTAGCTCAGGACCCCACTACTCATCGTATTTGGTTTGGTATTGCTACCGCACATGACTTCGAGAGTCATGATGATATTACTGAGGAACGTCTTTATCAGAATATTTTGCTTCTCACTTCGGTCAATTAGCAATAATTTTTCTGTGGACTTCCGGAATTCTATTTCATGTAGCTTGGCAAGGAAATTTTGAGTTGTGGGTACAAGACCCTTTACATGTAGGACCTATTGCTTATGTAATTTTGGATCCTCATTTTGGTCAACCAGCCGTGGAAGCTTTTACTCGAGGGGGTGTGTTTGGTGTTTTTCACAACTACACGCAAGTGCACGTGGTCAAACAAGTAATAAAGTGGCTCAAGTAAGCCAAGTATCGATCCCACAAGGACTGGACTAAGGTAGCAATCTAATCAAGTTTCAATAAACTTTAACTCTAAATTGCAGACAACAGTGTGAAGAAGATTTTGATATTTTGTGTCCTAATTTTATACTAAGTCTAAAATGAATATACAATTTGAGTCTGAACTATAAGTGTGAGCATGTTGAGGCTAAAATGAACATGTAGAGAAATAAATTATCGATACAATTTGATTAATCTTTCCTCCGGTTGCGAGTCAAGAATTATTGCCTATGGATTAAAACTCTCGTATTTAACCCAACTTAAGAATCATGAACCTTCCACCCACATATCTGTGATAAAAAGAAATTCATGTTCTACCCATACAAAACCGATTCCTTAATTGACTAATACGACTTTCAGGTATATCTCTATCCCGAAGGTAAATCAATTCTCAATTTTCCCAAACTAAGAAAAGATCATATCCTATCAATTCACAACTTTCCAATTTCTTGCTCTCTCGAGTGAAACCGGACTTTTTAGATATGCATTAACATTGGCCACACATTAATGCAGCAAGAACAAGAATCAATAGAACAACCATGGAAGACAAGATGAAAAACCAATTGATCAATAATTACATTTCAATACAAATGTTCTTACAACAAGAAGTGAATTTAGCCACTCATTTGTGAATTAAACATCATCCAATGAGTGTAAACCATACAAACAATTGAAATAAAGGAGAAAGAGATAGAGAAGAACCCTAGGATTTTCGTCCCCTCAACTGCCTGTAACCCACTTTCTTGCTCAACTAAGTCAGGATTATAAAAAATGAACCTAAGTGTTCTATTTATACTAGTGAGAATTTTTCCCGGAATAATAAGCAACGTGTCACGAAGTGCATCGCGGAGCACTGGCTCCGTGACACGCCACCAACGCGGACCCTCACTGGAATCCGGTCTTCCAGGTATTAAAGCTCAACGTGGCACGGCGTGCAACGCGGGGCTAGGCCAACGTGCCACGGCCCCAACGCGCACCTTCATTGGAATTTGGCTTATTTTCAGCATCCGAGCAGAATGCATCCGCGATGGCAGCGTGACACGACTCCATCGCGAAGCCCCTTTAATTCGTGCTTTCCTTGTGCTTTTTTCCTCGCTCGCTTCCGAGTCCAATCCCGATTTCTCCTAACATGCATCTTAGCTTCATAAAATTATATGTCATGACCCATAAGCTTGCCTCTAGTGTATTACTCCACTAATATAAGGACGAGTGATGTAAGATCACGTAGGACTTAACGGATTGTACTGTAAGCTACGAAACTAGTAAATACTGGACTAACCAATAATAACAACTAGCATCCTTAAGCGCTTTTTCAATACATCCCATCAACCTTATGGGCATTGATTCTTCCTTCATCCTCCCATACTTGAAGTCTGTCTTTATTTTTGTTCTCATGTCTTTAAGCACACTCGAATTGATAACAAAGATTAGTTATACGTCTTCATTATATTTAATTTATAGCAAGTGCACCTTTGACCTTTTCTTTCCTTTCATCACTTTGCTTTTTCTTTTCTTTTCACAGTTCTCACTCCTTGACACTGTGGGAAAATTATTTTTTTTTCTTTGAGCGCTTAAGAGTTTTGGATCAAATTCACGGATAATGAAAAGAACGGGTTAAGCTCGGTTTACACCTTTTTGACAAAAGAAAAAAATAGGGTAAAGGCTCAATGGGCTAACTAGGATGTACATTCAAGGTAGGTACGATAATGAAAAAAACATTTGGTTAAATCAAAGAAATGCCTACATTCTTTCCTACAACACACATCCTTCATTTCATTTCGTACACACACCAGACAAGTTCTAGACACTTCACAATAGCATGGAAGAATCGAAACCTCACCATACACTCATTGTACATGCTCAACTCAAGACATATTCACAGACTCTTCAATCAACTAATTACAAGAATTCAAACATTAAGCCTCAATCACACAGAATCAAACTCTATGGTCTAGATATCTCAACATGTTTACAAAGTTGCATGCTTTCATACGAATCACCTTTGCATTTTAAATATCATGTACAACACACAACAAGAATTTCGCAACCATAAAGTAACGACACGTTTGGGATACAAGCAAACAAAAGAAAAATTAAAAGACAAAAACTACTCATATCGACTACATTTCCCTTAAGACGGTCGTCATCCATCCATCATAGGGAACGATCACTAATTACGACTTCGGTTCAATGGGACTATTCTCGGTAAAAGAACAAAAAACAAACGCCGAGAAACCCAATTATAAAAATAATTGAACAAAAAAGAAAAAAAGAAAAAAAAATTAAAAAAAAATTTAAACATATCGATGATTTCGATAAATAAAAAAAATATTTACACAACCAGCTCACAACATTCAACAACACACAACAACTTCACATTAATAACAATAGAGAACATACACTAATACAGAACATACACAAAAATCACAGGGTCACAAATTTAGCACCACAACAGAACAGAAACATAAGTAACAACAAAACAACCAGCACCTAACTACTCCCACCCCACACTTAAACCGAACACTGTCCCCAGTGTTCATAAAATTCAGTATAGCACACAAGTGGGTGGGGAAACTCCCTGATCAATCGAAGTATTCAACTTCTTCGTCAGGTGCTGCTACCTCGTCTCCCATGTTTGAATCGCCCCCGTCGTCCTCTTCCGACTCAATATCAGAGTCCTCGCGACGTGTCTCCTCATCTGTGGGGACATCATCATCAGTGGGCTCCATAAAAGCTGGCCCCACTCGGCATAGAGCCCTGGCATTTTTGCCAAAAGGGTAGTCTAGCTCGAGCTGCCACAGCTCATCTTCTGTTGCCGGCCTCCCGCCTATGCGCAGCTAGAGCATCTGCATCCTGAACATGCGGACCATGTACTGATCATCCCGAGCATGTCGCTCGGCTAGTGTAAGAACTGGCCTGTGAGTGGTGTCGGGTGCCTTAGTTTTGGTGACGTCTAAGGCCCGCCTCTCCATCTGCGAGATGTAGTCAAGGGCCTCCTCCTCAATATCTAGGCCCCTCAGGAACGTGGTCAGTAACCCACCAAACCCGTACCTGTGCCCTTGATGCAAACGGGCTCTCTTCATGGCAGAGATGATCACCGCCCCAACGTTGATCTCCAGCCCTTTCATCAAGGCATAGACCAAGCACACACGATCCTGGGTGACATCTGTCATATGCACTCCCGGGATCAAGCAGGAACAAACAATTTTAAGCCATATCCTGGCTTCCCTATTCATCTGTGAGGAGGGAAATGTCTGATGGTAGCCCCTCTCCTCATGCCTGCTCCACAGTGCTGTAGACCGGGCTCCACACAGAGTGCGCCTGATGTCCGCATATGGTGGAGTGATGTTCAGCTACCGGAGTGCATGGGCGTCTGTGTCCCGCACCCCCAAATTGGCATTAAGGTGGTGGGGCTCAAAAGTGACTATCTGTCCCCTTATTTTGACGGTGTGACTGTGGAGTGTCGGGTTCCAGTTTGCGTAGAACTCCTGAATTAGATGGAGATTGCACTCCTTGGGCTCTTCGAAGATGAAGTTCAGCCCGACAACATCAATTCTGTGGACAATTCTGGGGAATTCCTGTGCCAACACTTCCCTAGCAATATGCTCCTCGGGGAAGTATTTGCTTTCCTTATGCTTGGCATACCATTTCTTCCCTTCGTCCGTTACCCATCGGGTTCCATATTGACGGCGTTGGCCGCGTGGAACTGCTGGTGCTGCTGGGACTGCCGTTCCCAGTCTGACTCTTTTTCTCCCGGCGCCTGATGTAGATGCGCCCTTTCCTTTGTCTTGCCTGCTTGCCATCTTTCCTGTCAAATCAAACAGATAGTCCCAATTTTATTCAAATTAAAATTAGCTACGACTAAGGTTGGGTTGAGCTAGGCCACCCCACACTTAGTCTTTAGCCACAATCACAACATTACAGCAAGACAATCCTTTTTCTCTATCTTTCAAATAAAAAAACAATAACAAAAATGCCTCATGCATTCAGAGGGTTCGACGGTATAAATTCTATGTACTACTCAGACTTCGTACAACTACTCCACTATTAGCATCGATAACATTTCATCACATAGCACTTAGAAAAAATTTCTATCAATAAAACCGATGCAATTCCCCCAATTTCTATGCAATTTCAACAATTTCATTATCCCAAAAATTCATCGCGCCTTTAACATATTAACGTTAAGCACAACGTAATTTACCTCAACCAACATGCACAACCCAATAAGAATTTCACATTTCAACTCAATTTTAACTTCTTCATATTCAAATTCTCACCCTAGCTACAAATTTCACAAGAATTTCGATCACCTATGTATTTATCGAGTTCATATAATCACAACGATACTACAGACATCAATCAACAATAGCTTACATGAATTCAAGCTCAATTTACAATTAGGGAAAGTTTTCCTCACTTCCCATGCTCAAAATCGGAAAAATTGGTCAATAAATGAGATGAAGTTAACGAACATACCTTTAATTCGACGATATCGAAGAAAAGTTGAAGAATTTTAACTCCTAGGTCCGTGTCACGTTGGGGAAGGGGGGATTCTTGGGTGTTTGTCGCGGAGGATATGAGAAATTGGAAAAAATGAGGGAAAAAGGGGTTAAAAGAGGTATTTTCACGCGGGTCACCCGGCGACCCGGTGTAACCCGACGTGAAATTGCCTTCAACGTGTCACGAAGGGTAACGCGGAGCATGCCCTCCGTGACACAGAGCCATCGCGCTAGTACTCTGGAATTTTTCAAAAATTCTAGATTACACTTCAACGTGTCACGGAGGGTAACGCAGAGCACTCCCTCCGTGACACGAAGCCATCGCGTAGGCTCACCGTATTGCCACTTTTTATTATTTTTCTTACCTTGATTTTTCCTTTGCTATCCTTTGCATTTTTGCCCTCCGTTCATCCTGAAATTCATCTCACAACAAGAAATTGGTTAGAATTCCTAGGTTTCAACATAAAACACAATTTTTGTTTTTATTTTTATTTTTCTATATACACACACACATATATATATATATATATATATATATATATATATATATATATATATATATATATATATATTTTACTAAATCTACTCAAGTATTACAATAATTTCACGAGTTGCCTCCCGTGCAGCGCCTGGTTACCGTCGCGGCTCGACGTCATTAAGCTCAGTCATCCTCTAGGGTGACAGACATTTTCTCTCGACTACCGTCCTCATCCATGTCATGCTTACACTTCTCCAGTGGTTTCCCCAATGGCTCCCGTGACTCAACGCTCTGAGCACTATCCGCTCGATCAAGCACGTTGATCACTGAGAGTTCCTCGTACACGGCCGAAATCTTTGTAGCCTTCTACACCTCAAACACCTCCACCTTGTCATGAGCCCACATAGTTAGCTACCCTGTCGCTACATCAATTAGCGCTTTCCCGGTCTCCAAGAAAGGACGTCCCAAAATAAATGGGACTTTCGCGTCTGGCTTAAAATCCAGCACGACGAAGTCTACCGGGAAGATAAGGGAGCCCACTTGCACCAACACGTCTTCCACAATGCCATCAGGTCTGGCTAAGGAACGATTCGCTAGTTGCAAGATCACTGTTGTTGGTCTAGGACTCCCTAGCCCTAACTTCTTGAATACTGATATCGGCATCAAGTTAATGCTCGCTCCCAAATCACATAATCCGCGATCTCGGATACTCTGCCCAATTGTAATTTGAATTGTAAAGCTCCCAGGGTCCTTGAGCTTTGTGGGCAACCTATTTTGTACCCGTGAATTGTACTCCTCCGTAAGCGCCACCGTAGCGTACTCAGTCAACCTGCTTTTGTTTGCCACAATATCCTTGATATATTTTTCGTACTTCGGCACTCCCTGCAAAACATCAACAAGAGGTCAATTAATGTGTACCTGCTTAAGCACCTCCATGAACTTTTTGAAACACGCTTCCTCCTTGTGTTTCCTTAGTCTTTGAGGGAACGGGGGTGGTGGTCTTTCTGGTTCAGCTTCCTTCTCCTTCCCCCTATCATCATTGTGATCTCTCTCCTTTTCACCTGCTTTCGACTGCTGTGGTAATCTTTCTGGTTCCACCTCCTTGAGTTGTAAACCACTCCTTGTGGTCACTGCATTTACTTGCTTGGTGTTCGGATCAGTGTCACTCGGAAGTCCTCCTCTCGGCCTAGTGTTTTGAGCTACAGCAAATTGCCCAAACTGGTACTCCAGCGCCGTTGTAGCTAACTGATTGTTCTTTACATTGGCTGCCAATTTCACGTAATCAGCCTGCAATTGAGCTTGGTTTGCTATCATTGTCTTGAACATCTCCTCAATGCTGGGTGACGGTGGTGGAGGAGGTGCATTGTTGCTTCTATATTGCGATTGATAGTTCTGCTGCCCTCCTTGATTTCTCTGCGCCCCCTGACTCGAACTCTGCCCTTGATGGTTGTTGCTACCCCAAGAGAAATTTGGGTGATTCCTCCAGTTGGAATTGTAGTTGTTGCCATACTTTAGGTGGTTATTTCTCTGTACATTACCAACAAAGTTCACCGAATCAGGATTTGCTCCGCAACACTCAGCTGAGTGTTCATTACTCCCCCACACTTTACACCAAATCTGCTGCACTACATTCACTGGGGCTTGAGACTGGTTCATGCTCATTTTACTGAAGTGGGTGTTGAGTTGATTCTGTAATGCAGCTATCTGTGTAGCAATAGCTGTAAAACCATCCACTTCTAAGACTCCTGCTGCTTTCCTTGTTCCTCCTCTTATAGAGTCCGCATTCCACTTCGGATTCCCCTGCGAAATACGATTTAACAAGGTATACAGCTCCTCATAAGTCTTCTCTAATGCTTGTCCCCCAGCTGCTGAGTCTAGCAAGATTTTTGTGTGGGGTTCCAAACCCTCTATGAATGTATGCACAAGCACATCATTGGATTGGTGATGATGAGGACAATCCCGCAACATAGATTTGAATCTCTCCCAGGCTTGATACAGATTCTCTCCCTCTCTCTGTTTAAAACTTAGAATTTGACTTCTAAGTCTTGCTGTTTTACCGGATGGAAAGAACCGTATCAAGAATTTCTTTGCAAGATCATCCCACATGGTGATGGAATTAGGTGGCTCAGCTTTCAACCACCTCTTAGCTTCTCCCAAAAGTGAAAATGGGAACAATGTAAGCCTGACATAATCTGATGACACTCCAGCGGGGATGTAAGTGTCACTTATCTCAAAAATATTTTGGAGATGTTGCTGTGGATCCTCATGAGGGAGACCTGTGAACTGCCCGCTGGTGTGCAGCAATTGCACCATGTTCTGTTTAAGCTCGAACCTCCCTCCTGGCTCAGGCTTGCGGATGCTAGATGTGAAATTGTTAGCATGTGGGATTGCCACCTCGTGAACCGGCCTAGCTGCCATTTCCTCGGGCACTAACATTGCCCTTACAACTAGTTGATTCTGTTGTTGCTCCAGGATTGTTTGTCTGAGCAACTGTAGCTTTTTCTCTAGAGCTTCTCTCCTTTGACGATGGAATTGTCTTTCTGGCTCTAAAGATGAGACAACAGAAATTAGTATCTGCAAAATACAGGCTAAGACCAAGTTGTCAACACTAAGAGGAAATAGTAAACTAACACTTAAGAAAAATTTCACCAATTGCCAATCCCCGGCAACGGTGCCAAAAACTTGTTCGGTGTTTTTCACTACTACACGCAAGTGCACGTGGTCAAACAAGTAATAAAGTGTCTCAAGTAAGCCAAGTATCGATCCCATAGGGACTGGACTAAGGTAGCAATCTAATCAAGTGTCAATAAACTTTAACTCTAAATTGCAGACAACAGTGTGAAGAAGATTTTGATATTTTGTTTCCTAATTTTATACTAAGTCTAAAATGAATATACAATTTGAGTCTGAACTATAAGTGTGAGCATGCTGAGGCTAAAATGAACATGTAGAGAAATAAATTATCGATACAATTTGATTAATCTTTCCTCCGGTTGCTAGTCAAGAATTATTGCCTGTGGATTAAAACTCTCGTATTTAACACAACTTAAGAATCATGAACCTTCCACCTACATCTCTGTGATAAAAAGAAATTCATGTTCTACCCATACAAAACCGATTCCTTAATTGACTAATATGACTTTCAGGTATATCTCTATCCTGAAGGTAAATCAATTCTCAATTTTCCCAAACTAAGAAAAGATCATATCCTATCAATTCACAACTTTCCAATTTCTTGCTCTCTCGAGTGAAACCGGACTTTTTAGATATGCATTAACATTGGCCACACATTAATGTAGCAAGAATAAGAATCAATAGAACAACCATGGAAGACAAGATGAAAAACCAATTGATCAATAATTACATTTCAATACAAATGTTCTTAACCTCAGCAAGAAGTGAATTTAGCCACTCATTTGTGAATTAAACATCATCCAATGAGTGTAAACCATACAAACAATTGAAATAAAGGAGAAAGAGATAGAGAAGAACCCTAGGATTTTCATCCCCTCAACTGCCTGTAACCCACGTTCTTGCTCAACTAAGTCAGGATTATAAAAAATGAACCTAAGTGTTCTATTTATACTAGTGAGAATTTTTCCCGGAATAACAAGCAACGTGTCACGGAGTGCATCGCGGAGCACTGGCTCCGTGACACGCCACCAATGCGGACTCTCACTAGAATCCGGTCGTCCAGGTATTAAAGCTCAACATGGCACGGCGTGCAACACGGGGCTAGGCCAACGTGCCACGGCCCCAACGCGCACCTTCACTGGAATTTGGCTTATTTTCAGCATTCGGGAAGAATGCATCTGCGATGGCAGCGTGACACGACTCCATCGCGGAGCCTCTTTAATTCGTGCTTTCCTTGTGCTTTTTTCCTCGCTCGCTTCCGAGTCCAATCCCGATTTCTCCCAACATGCATCTTAGCTTCATAAAATTATATTTTTCCTGAAAAACAACGCTAATCATGTTGATTAGTATAAATTCACATTTTATTACAATTCACATGAGAATGTACAAACATCGATAGATAAACAAGACAAAATGACACATTTGAGTATCACTTGGGCATATAAATCTGCCCAAGATCAGGGTGCTCTTGGCCCAGTGAATATCGCTTATTCTGGTGTTTATCAGTGGTGGTATAAAATCGGTTTACGCACTAATGAAGATCTTTATACTGGCGCTCTTTTTCTATTATTTATTTCTGACATATCCTTAATAGCAGGTTGGTTACACCTACAACCGAAATGGAAACCGAGCATTTCCTGGTTCAAAAATGCTGAATCTCATCTGAATCATCATTTGTCAGGACTCTTTGGCATAAGTTCCTTTGCTTGGACAGGGCATTTAGTCCATGTTGCTATTCCTACATCCAGAGAGGAGTACGTACGGTGGAATAATTTCTTAGATGTATTACCGCATCCCTAAGGGTTAGGCCCACTTTTTACAGGTCAATGGAATCTTTATGCTCAAAACCCCGATTCAAGTAGTCATTTATTTGGTACCGCCCAAGGGGCGGGAACTGCCATTCTAACTCTTCTCGGGGGATTCCATCCACAAACGCAAAGTTTATGGCTGACTGATATTTCCCATCACCATTTCGCTATTGCATTTATTTTTCTCGTTGCTAGTCATATGTATACAACCAATTTTGGGATTGGGCACAGTATGAAAGATCTTTTAGATGCACATATTCCTCCAGGGGGCGATTGGGGCG
>JASDFA010000008.1:15595000-15602500 GCA_035772735.1 Datura wrightii | reverse complement strand
AAGAAGTGACATTTCATTATTCATAAATTCATAATAATGAAAATTGACTAAACAAATGTTCAACTTTCTAACTAAGTATAATGATAATGTATTATCCAGTTAGTTACTTTTTTTATTACAAATAAAAATACAATTCTCCCCTCAAATATGAATACTAGATTGGAGTTTTACAAAGCCCCTTATCGGATTTGAACCGATGACTTACGCCTTACCATGGCGTTACTCTACCACTGAGTTAAAAGGGCCTTTTTTATTTAATTCCGGAATTATTCACTATATGGATAAAATATCTATATATACATATATTATAAACATAAGTATATATGCATAAGTACGTGCAGTAGATACATAGTGTCTAGTGACTCATTGTTGAATAATAAAATGGATTTACCTAGTAAGTCTAGGAGAAAATGCAATGAATTGTTTCAAGACCGACAGGAATTGCTTTTTTTCTTTTAGTGAATTGATCCCACCAGAACAAAATTCACTTGATTGATACATGTACATACACCTAGCAATTCAACATAAAAATTAAAGATATTTCATCGAATCATAGAATGAAGAGATTTTATTTGTCTACTGAACTAAATTCTTGGAGAAAAAAGAATTTGCTGCTTAATCCCGCTTACTAGATTTCTTGTTTGTTAATTTCTTGTCTTGGTGGGAGGGAGATAAGAATATATCATCTTAACAATGAAACAAATAAAAGTGAAAGAAATCGAATTTCACACCTTTTTCCTTTTCTGACAGACCAATCATTCCCTGAAAAAATCCTACTCTTCCTTATAATTTCGATTTTTTGTATTTATTACTTTTTTTTGTATTTACAAATTTCTAAATAAAAAAAGAAAATTCTAAATAAAATTTGAAATACTAAATAATCTAAACGAAAATAATCGAAATAAATTCAATTGAAATAATTCAAAAATAAAAAAAATACTACTAGTAGATTTCTAATGGCGATTCTAATGAATAATTCATCAATGACGAATAAAAAATAATTCTATGCAAGTCTGAAAGGGGGGAAGATCCCTCAGATAGAATCATTTGATTATATTGACAATTTCAAAAAACTGATCATACTATGATCATAGTATGATGGTCGTTGGTCAAGCAGGCCCCCATCGTCTAGTGGTTTAGGACATCTCTCTTTCAAGGAGGCAGTGGGGATTCGAATTCCCCTAGGGGTAGGGTACTACGAAAGGAAGTTGATAATGGATTACCAATAAGTCTAAAATTTATTCTTCTTGGGTTGATGCCCGAGCAGTTAATGGGGACGGATTGTAAATTCGTTGGCAATATGTCTACGCTAGTTCAAATCCAGCTTGGCCCAATAATTCGCCAATCCGCCATGAGATGATATAACACCCTTTGTACTTCAGAAATACCCGATTCGGAGATAAAAAAGAATCAAATTTTCTGCTAGATCCCGTATTTCCCTGGGATTGTAGTTCAATTGGTCAGAGAACCGCCCCGTCAAGGTGGAAGCTGCGGGTTCGAGCCCCGTCAGTCCCGACGGATCCAATATATATATCAATAAATCTCTCCCTTTTTATGAAGGGGACTGGGGGCAGAATTACATTGTCAAAGCAAAGGGGAAATCCTTATTTCTTTTTTCTTTCTCTTTGTTCAGAGAAAGACGTATGCGGTTGGATTAGTACAATTATTGGTAGCATTATAGTCAGTATTCCAAGATATGCTGGCTTTTTTCGATTGTCCCCGATGCATGTAATATAATCAAATACTATACCTTTTTGAGGCGTGCATACACAAAGGGACTTCCTTTCTTGTCCAATACAAAATTGAATATAAGAAAATACTCTCCAGAAAACACAAAAAAAAAAACAATTTATTTTTCTGGCTACGGATTTATGGAACCTCACTTACTAGTTTAAAGGGGAAAAATGGATTTCAGGTAAATTGCACACTGAACTTTTGGTATAGGTGTCTCGGGGCTAATAATATATGAAGAAAGGAGGGGGAAGGACAGATCAACCAAAGATCCTACTCCTCTTAGAAAGGGGAATGAATCATTTTTCTGATTTTTAATTTTGTTTTAAGGCCCCATCGACAAAAGAACAAATCGGAAAATAGTAAATTTGATGAATATTCATTTTATACGATCTCATCTTTAACACACTTATTTGTCTTCCAAGTCAAAATGGGTTTAGAACAAAACTCTTTTCTTTTTCCATTTAGCTTTTATTGTTTGTTTGGGTTTGTAACTATGTGACCACTGGAAGTGGAAGAGCTATTTGATGAGACTTCATCAGATGATTGTACAAGAAGGAACTAGATGGATTAGAGAGAAAAAAAAAAGAATAGATGATAAAAAATGATAATGATAAATAAATAAAGGAATTTTGGATTGGGTCAGGAATCCAAGTTTGGGGCGGTATGGAAAAAGAACTTCCTATGTTATACTATTCAATTCTCGACGACGAATAGATTTGATAGTTCATAATTGTTATTCATGATATTGATCCGAATTCAAGATCATCGAGAGGTAATATTCATTCATTGAATTTACAGGCCAAAGATTTATCATCTCTATGGGATTAAATCCCGAGTTATTGCGAAGTAAAAAACCGATGAGATTATGGAAGTAAATGTTCTTGCATTTATTGCTACTGCACTATTTATTCTAGTTCCTACCGCATTTATAATTATCATTTAAGTAAAAACAGTCAGTCAAAATGATTAATTATTAACTAATTTGAATGAAACTTGACTTCTGAGTTCTTAGCCAAAATTGACAAAATAAAATTAAAAGGATTCCAATTTCATGTCTAAAATGAAATGAGTGGACTAGTATCAGCAGTATTCTAATAGATAGTATGGTAGAAAGATTCATCTATTTCTTTCTACCATACTATTTATTAGTTAGATTGTAGTTATAAAGCTTCCCCTGGAATAAAATAAAGATAAAGGCTGCATTTGATATGGATCTATAGATCAATCTACAATATTATCTTGATATATGTGAATATCAATTCCATATATGGGATTGCCATAGCATCCAATTCCATTTATTTGCTATATCTATTTGTTCTGATCAACCTGAATTACTCTTATGTGTTATAGTTTGAATTGCTATATTTTTGATTTCTAATATGAATCTCGGTATCTATTGAAAGAATCAAATCAATGAAGGAAAAGCGATAGATATAGGCATATTCAAAAAATCATGTAGTAATCTTGTTTTTTTGAACATTCCCAAGAAGTAATTGAGTAAACCATTGACGGTAGTTCCACAGGCATAGAAAAGGAAGAGTAAACCTCACTGATTTTTAACGCCTGAACTGCGATATTAAATAAGTCGATAAAGTATAAATCCAATTTCAAAAATTTGAAAGCAGTAAATGCGCAATATGTGACTCACCTGACGATATTATTCTGCATAATATCTCGTTAGACAACCACTATGTTTATATCCTTTCTTTCTCATATAAAGTGCGTATACACTTAACAAAACCACTTCTTCTTTGAACAGTAAAAAGAGAAACAAATAAAAAAAGGGTCCGGCCCTCCTCAATATCACCTAGTAAGAGGCCGTTGATTGGAATGAAAATTTAGGAAGAATTAGGTTCAAATAAATTTCCTGGGATCCTCTTCCTTTCGAACTACAAACACGGGAATCATTGAAATAGCTCTTTCATTGAAAGAGGATGATTCCTATAATACATTACTCCAGTAGAGTCCAATGGAATTTCAAAGTGAAGATATTTTTATTTTGTTCAAAATGTGTTGCAAAAAGATCTAGAAAGCAATTGCTATTGATACAGTTTGCTTCCTTAACTCAATTAGTAGGACCCCTAGAGTCCACTCCTTCCCCACACTACGAGTGAAAGGGAAAAAGTAAAGACTACCATTAAAGCAGCCCAAGCAAGACTTACTATATCCATATGAATTATGTTCCCTATCTCTATAAATATAAAGGAATTGCTCCATTATTCCTCACTAATAATAGTGGAATCAATGGCGCAGAGTCAAAAAGAACAAAGACTATTAATAAACCAATCCAATAAATTTGCTCATTTTAGAAGAAATTCCTATATGATTTCTAATCGGGAAAGATTAAACACAAGCAAAATCCGCAATAACATCTCAAGGGAATGTTACTAATGGAACATGTAGGAATAATAGGTCCTATTCTTTTTTTGTTGACCCTCATTTCAATTGATTGGATACTTGAGCACTCAGAGATTTTCGTGAGTTCCTCGTATATAATAAAGTATCTTTCGCCCCCTTCCACAACTATTTAGATTTCCTATCGGGCTCTCCAATATAATCCAAGGTCCAGTCATTATACAATGCATTAATAATCTAAAATTTTAATTTGTAGTAGAAGGTAATTGCGAAGTCTTGATAGCCCCTCTAGAATTCAAATATTTCCTTGAAGCCTAAGCCTAAATATGCAGGGCAAGGATATTTTCAATTTTTTAGAAAAACCCCCAGACCAGATGTTTAAAATCAAACAAGTATCAATAGTCTGCTTTCTCTGCTTCTGCTGGGGAATCATTCGGCGAGTTATATCAACAGAAGAAAAGAAGAGATTTCTAGTTTTTTTTTTATCAGGCGACACCCGGATTTGAACTAGGGAAAAAACAATCTGCAGTCCTCTGCCTTACCACTCGGCCATGTCGCCAAAATGCTACAAATACAAAATAGATGAAAACTTTCCCGGATTACTGAACTGCTTTTTATTGTACTTGCACCTTGAGTTCTATTTTCTTGACTTTTTCCTAAAAGTCAAGGAAATCCTAATCCTTCTTCCCTTTTGATTGAGTTTGATTCATTATTTCAATTTTGATTGAGTCTATCTCAAAATTCATAATGCTCAAAACTTTCTCTTACCTTTCTATTGAAAAATCAAATGTGGATTTTCAGTCGCAAAATCCAAAATTCAACTTTATGAAAATAGGAACCATTAACTATTGACTTAGAATGCATGACTGATTCTTGTATTTGAATCTCCAAATTTTATTTTCCTGATGACATAAGAAAATACAACTTGATATATAACTAATCAGTATGGATTTTTTCAATAAAAAAATCCTTCTCAATTTTAATTATTAATTATAACAACAATTATGAGTATATGTAAACCCCCCAAGAGAAATTGTTAGACGGATATATATTATTTTTATATGTTCCCAATAAAGAATATCAGATATCAGAAAAGTATCATACTTCAGTTTTCATTTTGAATAGAAAATTTCAATTCTGTTTTTGTAGAGCACAACCTGTGTTGCCTCGAATAGAACATAGAACGACAATAAAACAATAAAAGAGAAGAAAGACGGATATTATAGATATCTCCACACGTGTTTAAGCCATACAAACCTTCGTTTCTTATACACTTCACAATCGTATTCTACTCAAAAATCCGTAAACAAAGTCTTTCTCTTCTCTGCGAATCATTTTTTGACCAACGAAATCCATAACATAAAGGGGGTTTAGTTCCAAAAAACTGATTCTAATTCTATATATTCTTTCTGATTTTTATGCCTTTATCTCAGCGAAAAGATCAAATGTCCAATCCATTTATATTTCTGGTATTCAATCAGGTTGGAATATGTATTATCATAATAATGGTAGAAATGGAATCATTTTTATTTTGATATTCTATACGAAATCCTATAACTTAATTAATAAGTCTAAGTAGTAGAAGTCTGTTTCTAGGGATGTTTTATCAATTTCTTTCCATTTGTATCTATTGAAAATTCCATTAAATTCGAATTCAATTTAAGTAGAAAATTCTCTTTCTTCCTCTGTTCATATGTATTTCATACATTCCAGATATGGAGTTGGGTAAAATTCCATGTGATTCGGTAAAGAAAATAGAAATGCCATCATTGCTAGATCATTTATCTAATCTATCTAATTAGATGAAGAATGAACCAATAGTGGTATTTTTGATAAATGGGAAATTAAAAATGCTTGGGGATGGAAATGAGGGAATATCTACAATACCTGGATTTAATCAGATACAATTTGAAGGATTTTGTAGGTTCATTGATCAAGGTTTGACGGAAGAACTTTATAAGTTTCCAAAAATTGAAGATACAGATCAAGAAATTGAATTTTAATTATTTGTGGAAACATATCAATTGGTTGAACCCTTGATAAAAGAAAGAGATGTTGTGTATGAATCACTCACATATTCTTCTGAATTATATGTACCCGCGGGATTAATTTGGAAAAACAGTAGGGATATGCAAGAACAAACAATTTTTATCGAGAACATTCCTCTAATGAATTCCCTGGGAACTTCTATAGTCAATGGAATATATAGGATTGTGATCAATCAAATATTGCAAAGTTGCGGTATTTATTACCGATAAGAATTGGACCATAACGGAATTTCGGTCTATATCGGCACCATAATATCAGATTGGGGAGGAAGATCAGAATTAGAAATTGATAGAAAAGCAAGGATATGGGCTCATGTAAGTAGGAAACAAAAAATATCTATTCTAGTTCTATCATAAGCTATGGGTTTGAATCTAAGAGAAATTCTAGAGAATGTTTGCTATCCTTAATCTTTTTTTGTCTTTTCTGAGTGATAAGGAGAGAAAAAAATTGGGTCAAAAGAACATGCCATTTTGGAGTTTTATCAACAATTTACTTGTGTAAATGGAGATCCGGTATTTTCTGAATCCTTATGTAAGGAATTACAAAAGAAATTCTTTCAACAAAGATGTGAATTAGGAAGGATTGGTCGACGAAATATGAACCCAAGACTAAACCTTGATATACCCCAGAACAATACATTTTTGTTACCACGAGATATATTGGCAGCCGCCGATAATTTGATTGGGCTGAAATTTGGAAAGGGTGCACTTGAAGATATGAATCATTTGAAAAATATGCGTATTCGTTCTGTAGCAGATCTTTTAGAAGATCAATTCAGATTGGCTCTGGTTCATTCAGAAAATGTGGTTCGGGGGACTATATGTGGAGCAATTTGGCATAAATTGATACCGACACCTCAGAATTTGGTAATCTCAACTCCATTAACAACTAATTATGAATCCTTTTTCATTTACACCCATTATCTAAAGTTTTGGATCGAACTAATCCATTGACACAAATAGTTCATGGGAGAAAATTAAGTTATTTGGGCCCTGGAGGACTGACAGGTCGTACTGCTAATTTTCGGATACGAGATATCTATCCTAGTCACAATGGACGTATTTTCCCAATTGACACATCTGAAGGAATCAATGTTGGACTTATTGGATCCTTAGAAATTCATGCGAGCATTGGTCATTGGGGATCTCTAGAAAGCCCTTTATATGAAATATCTGAGAGGTCAACTGGGGTACGGATGCTTTATTTATCACCAGGTAGAGATGAATACTATATGGTAGCGACAGGAAATTCTTTAGCCTTAAATCGGGATATTCAGGAAGAACAGGTTGTTCCAGCTCGATACCGTCAAGAATTCTTGACTATTGCATGGGAACAGGTTCATCTTCGAAGTATTTTTCCTTT